>JAVRKA010000322.1:0-178221 GCA_034508555.1 Venustoraphidia nigricollis
GGTGTCGATAGGCATTTCAGATATAGGTGTCGATAGGCATTTCAGATATAGGTGTCGATAGGCATTTCAGATATAGGTGTCGATAGGCATTTCAGATATAGGTGTCGATAGGCATTTCAGATATAGGTGCCGATAGGCATTTCAGATATAGTTGCCGATTGGCATTTTAAAAATAGGTGTCGATAGGCATTTCAGATATAGAAGCCGATAGGCATTTCAAATATAGGTGCCGATAGGCATTCCAGATATGGTTGCCGATAGGCATTTCAAATATTGGTGCTGATAGGCATTTCAGATGTAGTTTCCGATAGGCACTTCAAAAATAGGTGTCGATAGGCATTTCAGATATAGGTGTCGATAGGCATTTCAGATATAGGTGTTGATAGGCATTTCAGATATAGGTGTCGATAGGCATTTCAGATATAGGTGTCGATAGGCATTTCAGATATAGGTGTCGATAGGCATTTCAGATATAGGTGTCGATAGGTATTTCAGATATAGGTGTCGATAGGCATTTCAGATATAGGTGCCGATAGGCATTTCAGATATAGTTGCCGATTGGCATTTTAAAAATAGGTACCGATAGGCATTTCAGATATAGAAGCCGATAGGCATTTCAAATATAGGTGCCGATAGGCATTTCAGATATGGTTGCCGATAGGCATTTCAAATATAGATGCTGATAGGCATTTCAGATGTAGTTTCCGATAGGCATTTCAAAAATAGGTGTCGATAGGCATTTCAGATAAAGGTGTCGATAGGCATTTCAGATATAGGTGTCGATAGGCATGACAGATATAGGTGTCGATAGGCATTTCAGATATAGGTGTCGATAGGCATTTCAGATATAGGTGTCGATAGGCATTTCAGATATAGGTGTCGATAGGCATTTCAGATATAGGTGTCGATAGGCATTTCAGATATAGGTGTCGATAGGCATTTCAGATATAGGTGCCGATAGGCATTTCAGATATAGGTGCCGATAGGCATTTCAGATATAGTTGCCGATTGGCATTTTAAAAATAGGTGCCGATAGGCATTTCAGATATAGAAGCCGATAGGCATTTCAAATATAGGTGCCGATAGACATTCCAGATATGGTTGCCGATAGGCATTTCAAATATAGGTGCTGATAGGCATTTCAGATGTAGTTTCCGATAGGCATTTCAAAAATAGGTGTCGATAGGCATTTCAGATATAGGTGTCGATAGGCATTTTAGATATAGGTGTCAATAGGCATTTCAGATATAGGTGTCGATAGGCATTTCAGATATAGGTGTCGATAGGCATTTCAGATATAGGTGTCGATAGGCATTTCAGATATAGGTGTCGATAGGCATTTCAGATATAGGTGTCGATAGGCATTTCAGATATAGGTGTCGATAGGCATTTCAGATATAGGTGCCGATAGGCATTTCAGATATAGTTGCCGATTGGCATTTTAAAAATAGGTGCCGATAGGCATTTCAGATATAGAAGCCGATAGGCATTTCAAATATAGGTGCCGATAGGCATTCCAGATATGGTTGCCGATAGGCATTTCAAATATAGGTGCTGATAGGCATTTCAGATGTAGTTTCCGATAGGCATTTCAAAAATAGGTGTCGATAGGCATTTCAGATATAGGTGTCGATAGGCATTTCAGATATAGGTGTCGATAGGCATTTCAGATATAGGTGTCGATAGGCATTTCAGATATAGGTGTCGATAGGCATTTCAGATATAGGTGCCGATAGGCATTTCAGATATAGTCGCCGATTGGCATTTAAAAATAGGTGCCGATAGGCATTTCAGACATAGAAGCCGATAGGCATTTCAAATATAGGTGCCGATAGGCATTCCAGATATGGTTGCCGATAGGCATTTCAAATATAGGTGCTGATAGGCATTTCAGATGTAGTTTGCGATAGGCATTTCAAAAATAGGTGTCGATAGGCATTTCAGATATAGGTGTCGATAGGCATTTCAGATATAGGTGTCGATAGGCATTTCAGATATAGGTGTCGATAGGCATTTCAGATATAGGTGTCGATAGGCATTTCAGATATAGGTGTCGATAGGCATTTCAGATATAGGTGTCGATAGGCATTTCAGATATAGGTGTCGATAGGCATTTCAGATATAGGTGCCGATAGGCATTTCAGATATAGTTGCCGATTGGCATTTTTAAAATAGGTGCCGATAGGCATTTCAGATATAGAAGCCGATAGGCATTTCAAATATAGGTGCCGATAGGCATTCCAGATATGGTTGCCGATAGGCATTTCAAATATAGGTGCTGATAGGCATTTCAGATGTAGTTTCCGATAGGCATTTCAAAAATAGGTGTCGATAGGCATTTCAGATATAGGTGTCGATAGGCATTTCAGATATAGGTGTCGATAGGCATTACAGATATAGGTGTCGATAGGCATTTCAGATATAGGTGTCGATAGGCATTTCAGATATAGGTGTCGATAGGCATTTCAGATATAGGTGTCGATAGGCATTTCAGATATAGGTGTCGATAGGCATTTCAGATATAGAAGCCGATAGGCATTTCAAATATAGGTGCCGATAGGCATTCCAGATATGGTTGCCGATAGGCATTTGAAATATAGGTGCTGATAGGCATTTCAGATGTAGTTTCCGATAGGCATTTCAAAAATAGGTGTCGATAGGCATTTCAGATATAGGTGTCGATAGGCATTTCAGATATAGGTGTCGATAGGCATTTCAGATATAGGTGTCGATAGGCATTTCAGATATAGGTGCCGATAGGCATTTCAGATATAGGTGCCGATAGGCATTTCAGATATAGTTGCCGATTGGCATTTTAAAAATAGGTGCCGATAGGCATTTCAGATATAGAAGCCGATAGGCATTTCAAATATAGGTGCCGATAGACATTCCAGATATGGTTGCCGATAGGCATTTCAAATATAGGTGCTGATAGGCATTTCAGATGTAGTTTCCGATAGGCATTTCAAAAATAGGTGTCGATAGGCATTTCAGATATAGGTGTCGATAGGCATTTTAGATATAGGTGTCAATAGGCATTTCAGATATAGGTGTCGATAGGCATTTCAGATATAGGTGTCGATAGGCATTTCAGATATAGGTGTCGATAGGCATTTCAGATATAGGTGTCGATAGGCATTTCAGATATAGGTGTCGATAGGCATTTCAGATATAGGTGTCGATAGGCATTTCAGATATAGGTGCCGATAGGCATTTCAGATATAGTTGCCGATTGGCATTTTAAAAATAGGTGCCGATAGGCATTTCAGATATAGAAGCCGATAGGCATTTCAAATATAGGTGCCGATAGGCATTCCAGATATGGTTGCCGATAGGCATTTCAAATATAGGTGCTGATAGGCATTTCAGATGTAGTTTCCGATAGGCATTTCAAAAATAGGTGTCGATAGGCATTTCAGATATAGGTGTCGATAGGCATTTCAGATATAGGTGTCGATAGGCATTTCAGATATAGGTGTCGATAGGCATTTCAGATATAGGTGTCGATAGGCATTTCAGATATAGGTGCCGATAGGCATTTCAGATATAGTCGCCGATTGGCATTTAAAAATAGGTGCCGATAGGCATTTCAGATATAGAAGCCGATAGGCATTTCAAATATAGGTGCCGATAGGCATTCCAGATATGGTTGCCGATAGGCATTTCAAATATAGGTGCTGATAGGCATTTCAGATGTAGTTTCCGATAGGCATTTCAAAAATAGGTGTCGATAGGCATTTCAGATATAGGTGTCGATAGGCATTTCAGATATAGGTGTCGATAGGCATTTCAGATATAGGTGTCGATAGGCATTTCAGATATAGGTGTCGATAGGCATTTCAGATATAGGTGTCGATAGGCATTTCAGATATAGGTGTCGATAGGCATTTCATATATAGGTGCCGATAGGCATTTCAGATATAGTTGCCGATTGGCATTTTAAAAATTGGTGCCGATAGGCATTTCAGATATAGAAGCCGATAGGCATTTCAAATATAGGTGCCGATAGGCATTCCAGATATGGTTGCCGATAGGCATTTCAAATATAGGTGCTGATAGGCATTTCAGATTTTGTTTCCGATAGGCATTTCAAAAATAGGTGTCGATAGGCATTTCAGATATAGGTGTCGATAGGCATTTCATATATAGGTGTCGATAGGCATTACAGATATAGGTGTCGATAGGCATTTCAGATATAGGTGTCGATAGGCATTTCAGATATAGGTGTCGATAGGCATTTCAGATATAGGTGTCGATAGGCATTTCAGATATAGGTGTCGATAGGCATTTCAGATATAGGTGTCGATAGGCATTTCAGATATAAGTGCCGATAGGCATTTCAGATATAGTTGCCGATTGGCATTTTAAAAATAGGTGCCGATAGGCATTTCAGATATAGAAGCCGATAGGCATTTCAAATATAGGTGCCGATAGGCATTCCAGATATGGTTGCCGAGAGGCATTTGAAATATAGGTGCTGATAGGCATTTCAGATGTAGTTTCCGATAGGCATTTCAAAAATAGGTGTCGATAGGCATTTTAGATATAGGTGTCGATAGGCATTTCAGATATAGGTGTCGATAGGCATTTCAGATATATGTGTCGATAGGCATTTCAGATATAGGTGCCGATAGGCATTTCAGATATAGTTGCCGATTGGCATTTTAAAAATAGGTGCCGATAGGCATTTCAGATATAGAAGCCGATAGGCATTTCAAATATAGGTGCCGATTGGCATTCCAGATATGGTTGCCGATAGGCATTTCAAATATATGTGCTGATAGGCATTTCAGATGTAGTTTCCGATAGGCATTTCAAAAATAGGTGTCGATAGGCATTTCAGATATAGGTGTCGATAGGCATTTCAGATATAGGTGTCAATAGGCATTTCAGATATAGGTGTCGATAGGCATTTCAGATATAGGTGTCGATAGGCATTTCAGATATAGGTGTCGATAGGCATTTGAGATATAGGTGTCGATAGGCATTTCAGATATAGGTGTCGATAGGCATTTCAGATATAGGTGTCGATAGGCATTTCAGATATAGGTGCCGATAGGCATTTCAGATATATTTGCCGATTGGCATTTTAAAAATAGGTGCCGATAGGCATTTCAGATATAGAAGCCGATAGGCATTTCAAATATAGGTGCCGATAGGCATTCCAGATATGGTTGCCGATAGGCATTTCAAATATAGGTGCTGATAGGCATTTCAGATGTAGTTTCCGATAGGCATTTCAAAAATAGATGTCGATAGGCATTTCAGATAAAGGTGTCGATAGGCATTTCAGATATAGGTGTCGATAGGCATTTCAGATATAGGTGCCGATAGGCATTTCAGATATAGTTGCCGATTGGCAATTAAAAATAGGTGCCGATAGGCATTTCAGATATAGAAGCCGATAGGCATTTCAAATATAGGCGCCGATAGGCATTCCAGATATGGTTGCCGATAGGCATTTGAAATATAGGTGCTGATAGGCATTTCAGATGTAGTTTCCGATAGACATTTCAAAAATAGGTGTCGATAGGCATTTCAGATATAGGTGTCGATAGGCATTTCAGATATAGGTGTCGATAGGCATTTCAGATATATGTGTCGATAGGCATTTCAGATATAGGTGCCGATAGGCATTTCAGATATAGTTGCCGATTGGCATTTTAAAAATAGGTGCCGATAGGCATTTCAGATATAGAAGCCGATAGGCATTTCAAATATAAGTGCCGATAGGCATTCCAGATATGGTTGCCGATAGGCATTTCAAATATAGGTGCTGATAGGCATTTCAGATGTAGTTTCCGATAGGCATTTCAAAAATAGGTGTCGATAGGCATTTCAGATATAGGTGTCGATAGGCATTTCAGATATAGGTGTCGATAGGCATTACAGATATAGGTGTCGATAGGCATTTCAGATATAGGTGTCGATAGGCATTTAAGATATAGGTGTCGATAGGCATTTCAGATATAGGTGTCGATAGGCATTTCAGATATAGGTGTCGATAGGCATTTTAGATATAGGTGTCGATAGGCATTTCAGATATAAGTGCCGATAGGCATTTCAGATATAGTTGCCGATTGGCATTTTAAAAATAGGTGCCGATAGGCATTTCAGATATAGTTGCCGATTGGCATTTTAAAAATAGGTGCCGATAGGCATTTCAGATATAGAAGCCGATAGGCATTTCAAATATAGGTGCCGATAGGCATTCTAGATATGGTTGCCGATAGGCATTTCAAATATAGGTGCTGATAGGCATTTTAGATGTAGTTTCCGATAGGCATTTCAAAAATAGGTGTCGATAGGCATTTCAGATATAGGTGTCGATAGGCATTTCAGATATAGGTGTCGATAGGCATTTCAGATATAGGTGTCGATAGGCATTTCAGATATAGGTGTCGATAGGCATTTCAGATATAGGTGTCGATAGGCATTTCAGATATAGGTGTCGATAGGCATTTCAGATATAGGTGTCGATAGGCATTTCAGATATAGGTGTCGATAGGCATTTCAGATATAGGTGCCGATAGGCATTTCAGATATAGTTGCCAATTGGCATTTTAAAAATAGGTGCCGATAGGCATTTCAGATATAGAAGCCGATAGGCATTTTAAATATAGGTGCCGATAGGCATTCCAGATATGGTTGCCGATAGGCATTTCAAATATAGGTGCTGATAGGCATTTCAGATGTAGTTTCCGATAGCCATTTCAAAAATATATGTCGATAGGCATTTCAGATATAGGTGTCGATAGGCATTTCAGATATAGGTGTCGAAAGGTTTTTCAGATATAGGTGTCGATAGGCATTTCAGATATAGGTGTCAATAGGCATTTCAGATATAGGTGTCGATAGGCATTTCAGATATAGGTGTCGATAGGCATTTCAGATATAGGTGTCGATAGGCATTTCAGATATAGGTGCCGATAGGCATTTCAGATATAGTTGCCGATTGGCATTTTAAAAATAGGTGCCGATAGGCATTTCAGATATAGAAGCCGATAGGCATTTCAAATATAGGTGCCGATAGGCATTCCAGATATGGTTGCCGATAGGCATTTCAAATATAGGTGCTGATAGGCATTTCAGATGTAGTTTCCGATAGGCATTTCAAAAATAGGTGTCGATAGGCATTTCAGATATAGGTGTCGATAGGCATTTCAGATATATGTGTCGATAGGCATTTCAGATATAGGTGTCGATAGGCATTTCAGATATAGGTGTCGATAGGCATTTCAGATATAGGTGTCGATAGGCATTTCAGATATAGGTGTCGATAGGCATTTCAGATATAGGTGTCGATAGGCATTTCAGATATAGGTGTCGATAGGCATTTCAGTTATAGGTGCCGATAGGCATTTCAGATATAGTTGCCGATTGGCATTTTAAAAATAGGTGCCGATAGGCATTTCAGATATAGAAGCCGATAGGCATTTCAAATATAGGTGCCGATAGGTATTCCAGATATGGTTGCCGATAGGCATTTCAAATATAGGTGCTAATAGGCATTTCAGATGTAGTTTCCGATAGGCATTTCAAAAATAGGTGTCGATAAGCATTTCAGATATAGGTGTCGATAGGCATTTCAGATATAGGTGTCGATAGGCATTTCAGATATAGGTGTCGATAGGCATTTCAGATATAGGTGTCGATAGGCATTTCAGATATAGGTGTCGATAGGCATTTCAGATATAGGTGTCGATAGGCATTTCAGATATAAGTGTCGATAGGCATTTCAGATATAGGTGCCGATAGGCATTTCAGATATAGTTGCCGATTGGCATTTTAAAAATAGGTGCCGATAGGCATTTCAGATATAGAAGCCGATAGGCATTTCAAATATAGGTGCCGATAGGCATTCCAGATATGGTTGCCGATAGGCATTTCAAATATAGGTGCTGATAGGCATTTCAGATGTAGTTTCCGAAAGGCATTTCATAAATAGGTGTCGATAGGCATTTCAGATATAGGTGTCGATAGGCATTTCAGATATAGGTGTCGATAGGCATTTCAGATATAGGTGTCGATAGGCATTTCAGATATAGGTATCGATAGGCATTTCAGATATAGGTGTCGATAGGCATTTCAGATATAGGTGTCGATAGGAATTTCAGATATAGGTGTCGATAGGCATTTCAGATATAGGTGCCGATAGGCATTTCAGATATAGTTGCCGATTGGCATTTTAAAAATAGGTGCCGATAGGCTTTTCAGATATAGAAGCCGATAGGCATTTCAAATATAGGTGCCGATAGGCATTCCAGATGTGGTGCCGATAGGCATTTCAAATATAGATGCTGATAGGCATTTCAGATGTAGTTTCCGATAGGCATTTCAAAAATAGGTGTCGATAGGCATTTCAGATATAGGTGTCGATAGGCATTTCAGATATAGGTGTCGATAGGCATTTCAGATATAGGTGTCGATAGGCATTTCAGATAGAGGTGTCGATAGGCATTTCAGATATAGGTGTCGATAGGCATTTCAGATATAGGTGTCGATAGGCATTTCAGATATAGGTGTCGATAGGCATTTCAGATATAGGTGCCGATAGGCATTTCAGATATAGTTGCCGATTGGCATTTTAAAAATAGGTGCCGATAGGCATTTCAGATATAGAAGCCGATAGGCATTTCAAAAATAGGTGTCGATAGGCATTTCAGATATAGGTGTCGATAGGCATTTCAGATATAGGTGTCGATAGGCATTACAGATATAGGTGTCGATAGGCATTTCAGATATAGGTGTCGATAGGCATTTCAGATATAGGTGTCGATAGGCATTTCAGATATAGGTGTCGATAGGCATTTCAGATATAGGTGTCGATAGGCATTTTAGATATAGGTGTCGATAGGCATTTCAGATATAAGTGCCGATAGGCATTTCAGATATAGTTGCCGATTGGCATTTTAAAAATAGGTGCCGATAGGCATTTCAGATATAGTTGCCGATTGGCATTTTAAAAATAGGTGCCGATAGGCATTTCAGATATAGAAGCCGATAGGCATTTCAAATATAGGTGCCGATAGGCATTCTAGATATGGTTGCCGATAGGCATTTCAAATATAGGTGCTGATAGGCATTTTAGATGTAGTTTCCGATAGGCATTTCAAAAATAGGTGTCGATAGGCATTTCAGATATAGGTGTCGATAGGCATTTCAGATATAGGTGTCGATAGGCATTTCAGATATAGGTGTCGATAGGAATTTCAGATATAGGTGTCGATAGGCATTTCAGATATAGGTGTCGATAGGCATTTCAGATATAGGTGTCGATAGGCATTTCAGATATAGGTGTCGATAGGCATTTCAGATATAGGTGCCGATAGGCATTTCAGATATAGTTGCCGATTGGCATTTTAAAAATAGGTGCCGATAGGCATTTCAGATATAGAAGCCGATAGGCATTTTAAATATAGGTGCCGATAGGCATTCCAGATATGGTTGCCGATAGGCATTTCAAATATAGGTGCTGATAGGCATTTCAGATGTAGTTTCCGATAGGCATTTCAAAAATATATGTCGATAGGCATTTCAGATATAGGTGTCGATAGGCATTTCAGATATAGGTGTCGAAAGGTTTTTCAGATATAGGTGTCGATAGGCATTTCAGATATAGGTGTCAATAGGCATTTCAGATATAGGTGTCGATAGGCATTTCAGATATAGGTGTCGATAGGCATTTCAGATATAGGTGTCGATAGGCATTTCAGATATAGGTGCCGATAGGCATTTCAGATATAGTTGCCGATTGGCATTTTAAAAATAGGTGCCGATAGGCATTTACGATATAGAAGCCGATAGGCATTTCAAATATAGGTGCCGATAGGCATTCCAGATATGGTTGCCGATAGGCATTTCAAATATAGGTGCTGATAGGCATTTCAGATGTAGTTTCCGATAGGCATTTCAAAAATAGGTGTCGATAGGCATTTCAGATATAGGTGTCGATAGGCATTTCAGATATATGTGTCGATAGGCATTTCAGATATAGGTGTCGATAGGCATTTCAGATATAGGTGTCGATAGGCATTTCAGATATAGGTGTCGATAGGCATTTCAGATATAGGTGTCGATAGGCATTTCAGATATAGGTGCCGATAGGCATTTCAGATATAGTTGCCGATTGGCATTTTAAAAATAGGTGCCGATAGGCATTTCAGATATAGAAGCCGATAGGCATTTCAAATATAGGTGCCGATAGGCATTCCAGATATGGTTGCCGATAGGCATTTCAAATATAGGTACTGATAGGCATTTCAGATGTAGTTTCCGATAGGCATTTCAAAAATAGGTGTCGATAGGCATTTCAGATATAGGTGTCGATAGGCATTTCAGATATAGGTGTCGATAGGCATTTCAGATATAGGTGTCGATAGGCATTTCAGATATAGGTGTCGATTGGCATTTCAGATATAGGTGCCGATAGGCATTTCAGATATAGTCGCCGATTGGCATTTAAAAATAGGTGCCGATAGGCATTTCAGATATAGAAGCCGATAGGCATTTCAAATATAGGTGCCGATAGGCATTCCAGATATGTTTGCCGATAGGCATTTCAAATATAGGTGCTGATAGGCATTTCAGATGTAGTTTGCGATAGGCATTTCAAAAATAGGTGTCGATAGGCATTTCAGATATAGGTGTCGATAGGCATTTCAGATATAGGTGTCGATAGGCATTTCAGATATAGGTGTCGATAGGCATTTCAGATATAGGTGTCGATAGGCATTTCAGATATAGGTGTCGATAGGCATTTCAGATATAGGTGTCGATAGGCATTTCAGATATAGGTGTCGATAGGCATTTCAGATATAGGTGCCGATAGGCATTTCAGATATAGTTGCCGATTGGCATTTTTAAAATAGGTGCCGATAGGCATTTCAGATATAGAAGCCGATAGGCATTTCAAATATAGGTGCCGATAGGCATTCCAGATATGGTTGCCGATAGGCATTTCAAATATAGGTGCTGATAGGCATTTCAGATGTAGTTTCCGATAGGCATTTCAAAAATAGGTGTCGATAGGCATTTCAGATATAGGTGTCGATAGGCATTTCAGATATAGGTGTCGATAGGCATTACAGATATAGGTGTCGATAGGCATTTCAGATATAGGTGTCGATAGGCATTTCAGATATAGGTGTCGATAGGCATTTCAGATATAGGTGTCGATAGGCATTTCAGATATAGGTGTCGATAGGCATTTCAGATATAGAAGCCGATAGGCATTTCAAATATAGGTGCCGATAGGCATTCCAGATATAGTTGCCGATAGGCATTTGAAATATAGGTGCTGATAGGCATTTCAGATGTAGTTTCCGATAGGCATTTCAAAAATAGGTGTCGATAGGCATTTCAGATATAGGTGTCGATAGGCATTTCAGATATAGGTGTCGATAGGCATTTCAGATATAGGTGTCGATAGGCATTTCAGATATAGGTGCCGATAGGCATTTCAGATATAGGTGCCGATAGGCATTTCAGATATAGTTGCCGATTGGCATTTTAAAAATAGGTGCCGATAGGCATTTCAGATATAGAAGCCGATAGGCATTTCAAATATAGGTGCCGATAGACATTCCAGATATGGTTGCCGATAGGCATTTCAAATATAGGTGCTGATAGGCATTTCAGATGTAGTTTCCGATAGGCATTTCAAAAATAGGTGTCGATAAGCATTTCAGATATAGGTGTCGATAGGCATTTTAGATATAGGTGTCAATAGGCATTTCAGATATAGGTGTCGATAGGCATTTCAGATATAGGTGTCGATAGGCATTTCAGATATAGGTGTCGATAGGCATTTCAGATATAGGTGTCGATAGGCATTTCAGATATAGGTGTCGATAGGCATTTCAGATATAGGTGTCGATAGGCATTTCAGATATAGGTGCCGATAGGCATTTCAGATATAGTTGCCGATTGGCATTTTAAAAATAGGTGCCGATAGGCATTTCAGATATAGAAGCCGATAGGCATTTCAAATATAGGTGCCGATAGGCATTCCAGATATGGTTGCCGATAGGCATTTCAAATATAGGTGCTGATAGGCATTTCAGATGCAGTTTCCGATAGGCATTTCAAAAATAGGTGTCGATAGGCATTTCAGATATAGGTGTCGATAGGCATTTCAGATATATGTGTCGATAGGCATTTCAGATATAGGTGTCGATAGGCATTTCAGATATAGGTGTCGATAGGCATTTCAGATATAGGTGTCAATAGGCATAGGCATTTCAGATATAGGTGTCGATAGGCATTTCAGTTATAGGTGCCGATAGGCATTTCAGATATAGTTGCCGATTGGCATTTTAAAAATAGGTGCCGATAGGCATTTCAGATATAGAAGCCGATAGGCATTTCAAATATAGGTGCCGATAGGTATTCCAGATATGGTTGCCGATAGGCATTTCAAATATAGGTGCTGATAGGCATTTCAGATGTAGTTTCCGATAGGCATTTCAAAAATAGGTGTCGATAAGCATTTCAGATATAGGTGTCGATAGGCATTTCAGATATAGGTGTCGATAGGCATTTCAGATATAGGTGTCGATAGGCATTTCAGATATAGGTGTCGATAGGCATTTCAGATATAGGTGTCGATAGGCATTTCAGATATAGGTGTCGATAGGCATTTCAGATATAAGTGTCGATAGGCATTTCAGATATAGGTGCCGATAGGCATTTCAGATATAGTTGCCGATTGGCATTTTAAAAATAGGTGCCGATAGGCATTTCAGATATAGAAGCCGATAGGCATTTCAAATATAGGTGCCGATAGGCATTCCAGATATGGTTGCCGATAGGCATTTCAAATATAGGTGCTGATAGGCATTTCAGATGTAGTTTCCGATAGGCATTTCAAAAATAGGTGTCGATAGGCATTTCAGATATAGGTGTCGATAGGCATTTCAGATATAGGTGTCAATAGGCATTTCAGATATAGGTGTCGATAGGCATTTCAGATATAGGTGTCGATAGGCATTTCAGATATAGGTGTCGATAGGCATTTCAGATATAGGTGCCGATAGGCATTTCAGATATAGTTGCCGATTGGCATTTTAAAAATAGGTGCCGATAGGCATTTCAGATATAGAAGCCGATAGGCATTTCAAATATAGGTGCCGATAGGCATTCCAGATATGGTTGCCGATAGGCATTTCAAATATAGGTGCTGATAGGCATTTCAGATGTAGTTTCCGATAGGCATTTCAAAAATAGGTGTCGATAGGCATTTCAGATATAGGTGTCGATAGGCATTTCAGATATATGTGTCGATAGGCATTTCAGATATAGGTGTCGATAGGCATTTCAGATATAGGTGTCGATAGGCATTTCAGATATAGGTGTCGATAGGCATTTCAGATATAGGTGCCGATAGGCATTTCAGATATAGTTGCCGATTGGCATTTTAAAAATAGGTGCCGATAGGCATTTCAGATATAGAAGCCGATAGGCATTTCAAATATAGGTGCCGATAGGCATTCCAGATATGGTTGCCGATAGGCATTTCAAATATAGGTGCTGATAGGCATTTCAGATGTAGTTTCCGATAGGCATTTCAAAAATAGGTGTCGATAGGCATTTCAGATATAGGTGTCGATAGGCATTTCAGATATAGGTGTCGATAGGCATTTCAGATATAGGTGTCGATAGGCATTTCAGATAGAGGCGTCGATAGGCATTTCAGATATAGGTGTCGATAGGCATTTCAGATATAGGTGTCGATAGGCATTTCAGATATAGGTGTCGATAGGCATTTCAGATATAGGTGCCGATAGGCATTTCAGATATAGTTGCCGATTGGCATTTTAAAAATAGGTGCCGATAGGCATTTCAGATATAGAAGCCGATAGGCATTTTAAATATAGGTGCCGATAGGCATTCCAGATATGGTTGCCGATAGGCATTTCAAATATAGGTGCTGATAGGCATTTCAGATGTAGTTTCCGATAGGCATTTCAAAAATAGGTGTCGATAGGCATTTCAGATATAGGTGTCGATAGGCATTTCAGATATAGGTGTCGAAAGGTTTTTCAGATATAGGTGTCGATAGGCATTTCAGATATAGGTGTCAATAGGCATTTCAGATATAGGTGTCGATAGGCATTTCAGATATAGGTGTCGATAGGCATTTCAGATATAGGTGTCGATAGGCATTTCAGATATAGGTGCCGATAGGCATTTCAGATATAGTTGCCGATTGGCATTTTAAAAATAGGTGCCGATAGGCATTTCAGATATAGAAGCCGATAGGCATTTCAAATATAGATGCCGATAGGCATTCCAGATATGGTTGCCGATAGGCATTTCAAATATTGGTGCTGATAGGCATTTCAGATGTAGTTTCCGATAGGCATTTCAAAAAATAGGTGTCGATAGGCATTTCAGATATAGGTGTCGATAGGCATTTCAGATATAGGTGTCTATAGGCATTTCAGATATAGGTGGTCGATAGGCATTTCAGATATAGGTGTCCGATAGGCATTTCAGATATAGGTGTCGATAGGCATTTCAGATATAGGTGTCGATAGGCATTTCAGATATAGGTGTCGATAGGCATTTCAGATATAGGTGTCGATAGGCATTTCAGATATAGGTGCCGATAGGCATTTCAGATATAGTTGCCGATTGGCATTTAAAAATAGGTGCCGATAGGCATTTCAGATATAGAGGCCGATAGGCATTTCAAATATAGGTGCCGATAGGCATTCCAGATATGGGTTGCCGATAGGCATTTCAAATATAGGTGCTGATAGGCATTTCAGATGTAGTTTCCGATAGGCATTTCAAAAATAGGTGTCGATAGGCATTTCAGATATAGGTGTCGATAGGCATTTCAGATATAGGTGTCGATAGGCATTTCAGATATAGGTGTCGATAGGCATTTCAGATATAGGTGTCGATAGGCATTTCAGATATAGGTGTCGATAGGCATTTCAGATATAGGTGTCGATAGGCATTTCAGATATAGGTGTCGATAAGCATTTCAGATATAGGTGCCGATAGGCATTTCAGATATAGTTGCCGATTGGCATTTTAAAAATAGGTGCCGATAGGCATTTCAGATATAGAAGCCGATAGGCATTTCAAATATAGGTGCCGATAGGCATTCCAGATATGGTTGCCGATAGGCATTTCAAATATAGGTGCTGATAGGCATTTCAGATGTAGTTTCCGATAGGCACTTCAAAAATAGGTGTCGATAGGCATTTCAGATATAGGTGTCGATAGGCATTTCAGATATAGGTGTCGATAGGCATTTCAGATATAGGTGTCGATAGGCATTTTAGATATAGGTGTCGATAGGCATTCCAGATATGGTTGCCGATAGGCATTTCAAATATAGGTGCTGATAGGCATTTCAGATGTAGTTTCCGATAGGCATTCCAAAAATAGGTGTCGATAAGCATTTCAGATATAGGTGTCGATAGGCATTTCAGATATAGGTGTCGATAGGCATTTCAGATATAGGTGTCGATAGGCATTTCAGATATAGGTGTCGATAGGCATTTCAGATATAGGTGTCGATAGGCATTTCAGATATAGGTGTCGATAGGCATTTCAGATATAAGTGTCGATAGGCATTTCAGATATAGGTGCCGATAGGCATTTCAGATATAGTTGCCGATTGGCATTTTAAAAATAGGTGCCGATAGGCATTTCAGATATAGAAGCCGATAGGCATTTCAAATATAGGTGCCGATAGGCATTCCAGATATGGTTGCCGATAGGCATTTCAAATATAGGTGCTGATAGGCATTTCAGATGTAGTTTCCGAAAGGCATTTCAAAAATAGGTGTCGATAGGCATTTCAGATATAAGTGTCGATAGGCATTTCAGATATAGGTGTCGATAGGCATTTCAGATATAGGTGTCGATAGGCATTTCAGATATAGGTGTCGATAGGCATTTCAGATATAGGTGCCGATAGGCATTTCAGATATAGTTGTCGATTGGCATTTTAAAAATAGGTGCCGATAGGCTTTTCAGATATAGAAGCCGATTGGCATTTTAAAAATAGGTGCCGATAAGCATTTTAGATATAGAAGCCGATAGGCATTTCAAATATAGGTGCCGATAGGCATTCCAGATATGGTTGCCGATAAGCATTTCAAATATAGGTGCTGATAGGCATTTCAGATGTAGTTTCCGATAGGCATTTCAAAAATAGGTGTCGATAGGCATTTCAGATATAGGTGTCGATAGGCATTTCAGATATAGGTGTCGATAGGCATTTCAGATATATGTGTCGATAGGCATTTCAGATATAGGTGTCGATAGGCATTTCAGATATAGGTGTCGATAGGCATTTCAGATATAGGTGTCGATAGGCATTTCAGATATAGGTGTCGATTGGCATTTCAGATATAGGTGCCGATAGGCATTTCAGATATAGAAGCCGATAGGCATTTCAAATATAGGTGCCGATAGGCATTCCAGATATGGTTGCCGATAGGCATTTCAAATATAGGTGCTGATAGGCATTTGAGATGTAGTTTCCGATAGGCATTTCAAAAATAGGTTTCGATAGGCATTTCAGATATAGGTGTCGATAGGCATTTCAGATATAGGTGTCGATAGGCATTTCAGATATAGGTGTCGATAGGCATTTCAGATATAGGTGTCGATAGGCATTACAGATATAGGTGTCGATAGGCATTTCAGATATAGGTGTCGATAGGCATTTCAGATATAGGTGTCGATAGGCATTTCAGATATAGGTGTCGATAGGCATTTCAGATATAGGTGTCGATAGGCATTTCAGATATAGGTGTCGATAGGTATTTCAGATATAAGTGCCGATAGGCATTTCAGATATAGTTGCCGATTGACATTTTAAAAATAGGTGCCGATAGGAATTTCAGATATAGAAGCCGAAAGGCATTTCAAATATAGGTGCCGATAGGCATTCCAGATATGGTTGCCGATAGGCATTTGAAATATAGGTGCTGATAGGCATTTCAGATGTAGTTTCCGATAGACATTTCAAAAATAGGTGTCGATAGGCATTTCAGATATAGGTGTCGATAGGCATTTCAGATATAGGTGTCGATAGGCATTTCAGATATATGTGTCGATAGGCATTTCAGATATAGGTGCCGATAGGCATTTCAGATATAGTTGCCGATTGGCATTTTAAAAATAGGTGCCGATAGGCATTTCAGATATAGAAGCCGATAGGCATTTCAAATATAGGTGCCGATAGGCATTCCAGATATGGTTGCCGATAGGCATTTCAAATATAGGTGCTGATAGGCATTTCAGATGTAGTTTCCGATAGGCATTTCAAAAATAGGTGTCGATAGGCATTTCAGATATAGGTGTCGATAGGCATTTCAGATATAGGTGTCGATAGGCATTACAGATATAGGTGTCGATAGGCATTTCAGATATAGGTGTCGATAGGCATTTCAGATATAGGTGTCGATAGGCATTTCAGATATAGGTGTCGATAGGCATTTCAGATATAGGTGTCGATAGGCATTTTAGATATAGGTGTCGATAGGCATTTCAGATATAAGTGCCGATAGGCATTTCAGATATAGTTGCCGATTGGCATTTTAAAAATAGGTGCCGATAGGCATTTCAGATATAGAAGCCGATAGGCATTTCAAATATAGGTGCCGATAGGCATTCCAGATATGGTTGCCGATAGGCATTTGAAATATAGGTGCTGATAGGCATTTCAGATGTAGTTTCCGATAGGCATTTCAAAAATAGGTGTCGATAGGCATTTCAGATATAGGTGTCGATAGGCATTTCAGATATAGGTGTCGATAGGCATTTCAGATATAGGTGTCGATAGGCATTTCAGATATAGGTGCCGATAGCCATTTCAGATATAGTTGCCGATTGGCATTTTAAAAATAGGTGCCGATAGGCATTTCAGATATAGAAGCCGATAGGCATTTCAAATATAGGTGCCGATAGGCATTCCAGATATGGTTGCCGATAGGCATTTCAAATATAGGTGCTGATAGGCATTTCAGATGTAGTTTCCGATAGGCATTTCAAAAATAGGTGTCGATAGGCATTTCAGATATAGGTGTCGATAGGCATTTCAGATATAGGTGTCAATAGGCATTTCAGATATAGGTGTCGATAGGCATTTCAGATATAGGTGTCGATAGGCATTTTAAGATATAGGTGTCGATAGGCATTTCAGATATAGGTGTCGATAGGCATTTCAGATATAGGTGTCGATAGGCATTTCAGATATAGGTGTCGATAGGCATTTCAGATATAGGTGCCGATAGGCATTTCAGATATAGTTGCCGATTGGCATTTTAAAAATAGGTGCCGATAGGCATTTCAGATATAGAAGCCGATAGCATTTCAAATATAGGTGCCGATAGGCATTCCAGATATGGTTGCCGATAGGCATTTCAAATATAGGTGCTGATAGGCATTTCAGATGTAGTTTCCGATAGGCATTTCAAAAATAGGTGTCGATAGGCATTTCAGATATAGGTGTCGATAGGCATTTCAGATATAGGTGTCGATAGGCATTTCAGATATAGGTGTCGATAGGCATTTCAGATATAGGTGTCGATAGGCATTTCAGATATAGGTGTCGATAGGCATTTCAGATATAGGTGCCGATAGGCATTTCAGATATAGTTGCCGATTGGCATTTTAAAAATAGGTGCCGATAGGCATTTCAGATATAGAAGCCGATAGGCATTTCAAATATAGGTGCCGATAGGCATTCCAGATATGGTTGCCGATAGGCATTTCAAATATAGGTACTGATAGCATTTCAGATGTAGTTTCCGATAGGCATTTCAAAAATAGGTGTCGATAGCATTTCAGATATAGGTGTCGATAGGCATTTCAGATATAGGTGTCAATAGGCATTTCAGATATAGGTGTCGATAGGCATTTCAGATATAGGTGTCGATAGGCATTTCAGATATAGGTGTCGATAGGCATTTCAGATATAGGTGTCGATAGGCATTTCAGATATGGGTGTCGATAGGCATTTCAGATATAGGTGTCGATAGGCATTTCAGATATAGGTGCCGATAGGCATTTCAGATATAGTTGCCGATTGGCATTTTAAAAATAGGTGCCGATAGGCATTTCAGATATAGAAGCCGATAGGCATTTCAAATATAGGTGCCGATAGCATTCCAGATATGGTTGCCGATAGGCATTTCAAATATAGGTGCTGATAGGCATTTCAGATGTTGTTTCCGATAGGCATTTCAAAAATAGGTGTCGATAGGCATTTCAGATATAGGTGTCGATAGGCATTTCAGATATAGGTGTCGATAGGCATTTCAGATATAGGTGTCGATAGGCATTTCAGTATAGGTATCGATAGGCATTTCAGATATAGGTGCCGATAGGCATTTCAGATATATTTGCCGATTGGCATTTTAAAAATAGGTGCCGATAGGCATTTCAGATATAGAAGCCGATAGGCATTTCAAATATAGGTGCCGATAGGCATTCCAGATATGGTTGCCGATAGGCATTTCAAATATAGGTGCTGATAGGCATTTCAGATGTAGTTTCCGATAGGCATTTCAAAAATAGGTGTCGATAGGCATTTCAGATATAGGTGTCGATAGGCATTTCAGATATAGGTGTCGATGGGCATTTCAGATATAGGTGTCGATAGGCATTTCAGATATAGGTGTCGATAGGCATTTCAGATATAGGTGTCGATAGGCATTTCAGATATAGGTGTCGATAGGCATTTCAGATATAGGTGTCGATAGGCATTTTAGATATAGGTGTCGATAGGCATTTCAGATATAAGTGCCGATAGGCATTTCAGATATAGTTGCCGATTGGCATTTTAAAAATAGGTGCCGATAGGCATTTCAGATATAGAAGCCGATAGGCATTTCAAATATAGGTGCCGATAGGCATTCCAGATATGGTTGCCGATAGGCATTTGAAATATAGGTGCTGATAGGCATTTCAGATGTAGTTTCCGATAGGCATTTCAAAAATAGGTGTCGATAGGCATTTCAGATATAGGTGTCGATAGGCATTTCAGATATAGGTGTCGATAGGCATTTCAGATATAGGTGTCGATAGGCATTTCAGATATAGGTGCCGATAGCCATTTCCAGATATAGTTGCCGATTGGCATTTTAAAAATAGGTGCCGATAGGCATTTCAGATATAGAAGCCGATAGGCATTTCAAATATAGGTGCCGATAGGCATTCCAGATATGGTTGCCGATAGGCATTTCAAATATAGGTGCTGATAGGCATTTCAGATGTAGTTTCCGATAGGCATTTCAAAAATAGGTGTCGATAGGCATTTCAGATATAGGTGTCGATAGGCATTTCAGATATAGGTGTCAATAGGCATTTCAGATATAGGTGTCGATAGGCATTTCAGATATAGGTGTCGATAGGCATTTTAAGATATAGGTGTCGATAGGCATTTCAGATATAGGTGTCGATAGGCATTTCAGATATAGGTGTCGATAGGCATTTCAGATATAGGTGTCGATAGGCATTTCAGATATAGGTGCCGATAGGCATTTCAGATATAGTTGCCGATTGGCATTTTAAAAATAGGTGCCGATAGGCATTTCAGATATAGAAGCCGATAGGCATTTCAAATATAGGTGCCGATAGGCATTCCAGATATGGTTGCCGATAGGCATTTCAAATATAGGTGCTGATAGGCATTTCAGATGTAGTTTCCGATAGGCATTTCAAAATAGGTGTCGATAGGCATTTCAGATATAGGTGTCGATAGGCATTTCAGATATAGGTGTCGATAGGCATTTCAGATATAGGTGTCGATAGGCATTTCAGATATAGGTGTCGATAGGCATTTCAGATAAGGTGTCGATAGGCATTTCAGATATAGGTGCCGATAGGCATTTCAGATATAGTTGCCGATTGGCATTTTAAAAATAGGTGCCGATAGGCATTTCAGATATAGAAGCCGATAGGCATTTCAAATATAGGTGCCGATAGGCATTCCAGATATGGTTGCCGATAGGCATTTCAAATATAGGTACTGATAGGCATTTCAGATGTAGTTTCCGATAGGCATTTCAAAAATAGGTGTCGATAGGCATTTCAGATATAGGTGTCGATAGGCATTTCAGATATAGGTGTCAATAGGCATTTCAGATATAGGTGTCGATAGGCATTTCAGATATAGGTGTCGATAGGCATTTCAGATATAGGTGTCGATAGGCATTTCAGATATAGGTGTCGATAGGCATTTCAGATATGGGTGTCGATAGGCATTTCAGATATAGGTGTCGATAGGCATTTCAGATATAGGTGCCGATAGGCATTTCAGATATAGTTGCCGATTGGCATTTTAAAATACGTCCGATAGGCATTTCAGATATAGAAGCCGATAGGCATTTCAAATATAGGTGCCGATAGGCATTCCAGATATGGTTGCCGATAGGCATTTCAAATATAGGTGCTGATAGGCATTTCAGATGTAGTTTCCGATAGGCATTTCAAAAATAGGTGTCGATAGGCTATTCAGATATAGGTGTCGATAGGCATTTCAGATATAAGTGTCGATAGGCATTTCAGATATAGGTGTCGATAGGCATTTCAGATATAGGTGTCGATAGGCATTTCAGATATAGGTGTCGATAGGCATTTCAGATATAGGTGTCGATAGGCATTTCAGATATAGGTGTCGATAGGCATCTCAGATATAGGTGTCGATAGGCATTTCAGATATAGGTGCCGATAGGCATTTCAGATATAGTTGCCGATTGGTATTTAAAAATAGGTGCCGATAGGCATTTCAGATATAGAAGCCGATAGGCATTTCAAATATAGGCGCCGATAGGCATTCCAGATATGGTTGCCGATAGGCATTTCAAATATAGGTGCTGATAGGCATTTCAGATGTAGTTTCCGATAGGCATTTCAAAAATAGGTGTCGATAGGCATTTCAGATATAGGTGTCGATAGGCATTTCAGATATAGGTGTCGATAGGCATTTCAGATATAGGTGTCGATAGGCATTTCAGATATAGGTGCCGATAGGCATTTCAGATATAGGTGTCGATAGGCATTTCAGATATACGTGTCGATAGGCATTCCAGATATGGTTGCCGATAGGCATTTCAAATATAGGTGCTGATAGGCATTTCAGATGTTGTTTCCGATAGGCATTTCAAAAATAGGTGTCGATAGGCATTTCAGATATAGGTGTCGATAGGCATTTCAGATATAGGTGTCGATAGGCATTACAGATATAGGTGTCGATAGGCATTTCAGATATAGGTGCCGATAGGCATTTCAGATATAGTTGCCGATTGGCATTTTAAAAATAGGTGCCGATAGGCATTTCAGATATAGAAGCCGATAGGCATTTCAAATATAGGTGCCGATAGGCATTCCAGATATAGTTGCCGATAGGCATTTCAAATATAGGTGCTGATAGGCATTTCAGATGTAGTTTCCGATAGGCATTTCAAAAATAGGTGTCGATAGGCATTTCAGATATAGGTGTCGATAGGCATTTCAGATATAGGTGTCGATAGGCATTACAGATATAGGTGTCGATAGGCATTTCAGATATAGGTGTCGATAGGCATTTCAGATATAGGTGTCGATAGGCATTTCAGATATAGGTGTCGATAGGCATTTCAGATATAGGTGTCGATAGGCATTTTAGATATAGGTGTCGATAGGCATTTCAGATATAAGTGCCGATAGGCATTTCAGATATAGTTGCCGTTTGGCATTTTAAAAATAGGTGCCGATTGGCATTTCAGATATAGAAGCCCATAGGCATTTCAAATATAGGTGCCGATAGGCATTCCAGATATGGTTGCCGATAGGCATTTGAAATATAGGTGCTGATAGGCATTTCAGATGTAGTTTCCGATAGGCATTTCAAAAATAGGTGTCGATAGGCATTTCAGATATAGGTGTCGATAGGCATTTCAGATATAGGTGTCGATAGGCATTTCAGATATAGGTGTCGATAGGCATTTCAGATATAGGTGTCGATAGGCATTTCAGATATAGGTGCCGATAGGCATTTCAGATATAGTTGCCGATTGGCATTTTAAAAATAGGTGCCGATAGGCATTTCAGATATAGAAGCCGATAGGTATTTCAAATATAGGTGCCGATAGGCCTTCCAGATATGGTTGCCGATAGGCATTTCAAATATAGGTGCTGATAGGCATTTCAGATGTAGTTTCCGATAGGCATTTCAAAAATAGGTGTCGATAGGCATTTCAGATATAGGTGTCGATAGGCATTTCAGATATAGGTGTCAATAGGCATTTCAGATATAGGTGTCGAAAGGCATTTCAGATATAGGTGTCGATAGGCATTTCAGATATAGGTGTCGATAGGCATTTCAGATATAGGTGTCGATAGGCATTTCAGATATAGGTGTCGATAGGCATTTCAGATATAGGTGTCGATAGGCATTTCAGATATAGGTGCCGATAGGCATTTCAGATATAGTTGCCGATTGGCATTTTAAAAATAGGTGCCGATAGGCATTTCAGATATAGAAGCCGATAGGCATTTCAAATATAGGTGCCGATAGGCATTCCAGATATGGTTGCCGATAGGCATTTCAAATATAGGTGCTGATAGGCATTTCAGATGTAGTTTCCGATAGGCATTTCAAAAATAGGTGTCGATAGGCATTTCAGATATAGGTGTCGATAGGCATTTCAGATATAGGTGTCGATAAACATTTCAGATATAGGTGTCGATAGGCATTTCAGATATAGGTGTCGATAGGCATTTCAGATATAGGTGTCGATAGGCATTTCAGATATAGGTGCCGATAGGCATTTCAGATATAGTTGCCGATTGGCATTTTAAAAATAGGTGCCGATAGGCATTTCAGATATAGAAGCCGATAGGCATTTCAAATATAGGTGCCGATAGGCATTCCAGATATGGTTGCCGATAGGCATTTCAAATATAGGTGCTGATAGGCATTTCAGATGTGGCTTCCGATAGGCATTTCAAAAATAGGTGTCGATAGGCATTTCAGATATAGGTGTCGATAGGCATTTCAGATATAGGTGTCGATAGGCATTTCAGATATAGGTGTCAATAGGCATTTCAGATATAGGTGTCGATAGGCATTTCAGATATAGGTGTCGATAGGCATTTCAGATATAGGTGTCGATAGGCATTTCAGATATAGGTGTCGATAGGCATTTCAGATATAAGTGTCGATAGGCATTTCAGATATAGGTGTCGATAGGCATTTCAGATATAGGTGCCGATAGGCATTTCAGATATAGTTGCCGATTGGCATTTTAAAAATAGGTGCCGATAGGCATTTCAGATATAGAAGCCGATAGGCATTTCAAATATAGGTGCCGATAGGCATTCCAGATATGGTTGCCGATAGGCATTTCAAATATAGGTGCTGATAGGCATTTCAGATGTTGTTTCCGATAGGCATTTCAAAAATAGGTGTCGATAGGAATTTCAGATATAGGTGTCGATAGGCATTTCAGATATAGGTGTCGATAGGCATTTCAGATATAGGTGTCGATAGGCATTTCAGATATAGGTGTCGATAGGCATTTCAGATATAGGTGCCGATAGGCATTTCAGATATAGTTGCCGATTGGCATTTTAAAAATAGGTGCCGATAGGCATTTCAGATATAGAAGCCGATAGGCATTTCAAATATAGGTGCCGATAGGCATTCCAGATATGGTTGCCGATAGGCATTTAATATATAGGTGCTGATAGGCATTTCAGATGTAGTTTCCGATAGGCATTTCAAAAATAGGTGTCGATAGGCATTTCAGATATAGGTGTCGATAGGCATTTCAGATATAGGTGTCGATAGGCATTTCAGATATAGGTGTCGATAGGCATTTCAGATATAGGTGTCGATAGGCATTTCAAATATAGGTGCCGATAGGCATTCCAGATATGGTTGCCGATAGGCATTTCAAATATAGGTGCCGATAGGCATTTCAGATATAGAAGCCGATAGGCATTTCAAATATAGGTGCCGATAGGCATTCCAGATATGGTTGCCGATAGGCATTTGAAATATAGGTGCTGATAGGCATTTCAGATGTAGTTTCCGATAGGCATTTCAAAAATAGGTGTCGATAGGCATTTCAGATATAGGTGTCGATAGGCATTTCAGATATAGGTGTCGATAGGCATTTCAGATATAGGTGTCGATAGGCATTTCAGATATAGGTGCCGATAGGCATTTCAGATATAGGTGCCGATAGGCATTTCAGATATAGTTGCCGATTGGCATTTTAAAAATAGGTGCCGATAGGCATTTCAGATATAGAAGCCGATAGGCATTTCAAATATAGGTGCCGATAGACATTCCAGATATGGTTGCCGATTAGGCATTTCAAATATAGGTGCTGATAGGCATTTCAGATGTAGTTTCGGATAGGCATTTCAAAAATAGGTGTCGATAGGCATTTCAGATATAGGTGTCGATAGGCATTTTAGATATAGGTGTCAATAGGCATTTCAGATATAGGTGTCGATAGGCATTTCAGATATAGGTGTCGATAGGCATTTCAGATATAGGTGTCGATAGGCATTTCAGATATAGGTGTCGATAGGCATTTCAGATATAGGTGTCGATAGGCATTTCAGATATAGGTGTCGATAGGCATTTCAGATATAGGTGCCGATAGGCATTTCAGATATAGTTGCCGATTGGCATTTTAAAAATAGGTGCCGATAGGCATTTCAGATATAGAAGCCGATAGGCATTTCAAATATAGGTGCCGATAGGCATTCCAGATATGGTTGCCGATAGGCATTTCAAATATAGGTGCTGATAGGCATTTCAGATGTAGTTTCCGATAGGCATTTCAAAAATAGGTGTCGATAGGCATTTCAGATATAGGTGTCGATAGGCATTTCAGATATAGGTGTCGATAGGCATTTCAGATATAGGTGTCGATAGGCATTTCAGATATAGGTGTCGATAGGCATTTCAGATATAGGTGTTGATAGGCATTTCAGATATAGGTGTCGATAGGCATTTCAGATATAGGTGTCGATAGGCATTTCAGATATAGGTGCCGATAGGCATTTCAGATATAGTTGCCGATTGGCATTTTTAAAATAGGTGCCGATAGGCATTTCAGATATAGAAGCCGATAGGCATTTCAAATATAGGTGCCGATAGGCATTCCAGATATGGTTGCCGATAGGCATTTCAAATATAGGTGCTGATAGGCATTTCTGATGTAGTTTCCGATAGGCATTTCAAAAATAGGTGTCGATAGGCATTTCAGATATAGGTGTCGATAGGCATTTCAGATATAGGTGTCGATAGGCATTACAGATATAGGTGTCGATAGGCATTTCAGATATAGGTGTCGATAGGCATTTCAGATATAGGTGTCGATAGGCATTTCAGATATAAGTGCCGATAGGCATTTCAGATATAGTTGCCGATTGGCATTTTAAAAATAGGTGCCGATAGGCATTTCAGATATAGAAGCCGATAGGCATTTCAAATATAGGTGCCGATAGGCATTCCAGATATGGTTGCCGATAGGCATTTCAAATATAGGTGCTGATAGGCATTTCAGATGTAGTTTCCGATAGGCATTTCAAAAATAGGTGTCGATAGGCATTTCAGATATAGGTGTCGATAGGCATTTCAGATATAGGTGTCGATAGGCATTTCAGATATAGGTGTCGATAGGCATTTCAGATATAGGTGTCGATAGGCATTTCAGATATAGGTGTCGATAGGCATTTCAGATATAGGTGCCGATAGGCATTTCAGATATAGTTGCCGATTGGCATTTTAAAAATAGGTGCCGATAGGCATTTCAGATATAGAAGCCGATAGGCATTTCAAATATAGGTGCCGATAGGCATTCCAGATATGGTTGCCGATAGGCATTTCAAATATAGGTGCTGATAGGCATTTCAGATGTAGCTTCCGATAGGCATTTCAAAAATAGGTGTCGATAGGCATTTCAGATATAGGTGTCGATAGGCATTTCAGATATAGGTGTCGATAGGCATTTCAGATATAGGTGTCAATAGGCATTTCAGATATAGGTGTCGATAGGCATTTCAGATATAGGTGTCGATAGGCATTTCAGATATAGGTGTCGATAGGCATTTCAGATATAGGTGTCGATAGGCATTTCAGATATGAGTGTCGATAGGCATTTCAGATATAGGTGTCGATAGGCATTTCAGATATAGGTGCCGATAGGCATTTCAGATATAGTTGCCGATTGGCATTTTAAAAATAGGTGCCGATAGGCATTTCAGATATAGAAGCCGATAGGCATTTCAAATATAGGTGCCGATAGGCATTCCAGATATGGTTGCCGATAGGCATTTCAAATATAGGTGCTGATAGGCATTTCAGATGTTGTTTCCGATAGGCATTTCAAAAATAGGTGTCGATAGGCATTTCAGATATAGGTGTCGATAGGCATTTCAGATATAGGTGTCGATAGGCATTTCAGATATAGGTGTCGATAGGCATTTCAGATATAGGTGTCGATAGGCATTTCAGATATAGGTGCCGATAGGCATTTCAGATATAGTTGCCGATTGGCATTTTAAAAATAGGTGCCGATAGGCATTTCAGATATAGAAGCCGATAGGCATTTCAAATATAGGTGCCGATAGGCATTCCAGATATGGTTGCCGATAGGCATTTCAAATATAGGTGCTGATAGGCATTTCAGATGTAGTTTCCGATAGGCATTTCAAAAATAGGTGTCGATAGGCATTTCAGATATAGGTGTCGATAGGCATTTCAGATATAGGTGTCGATAGGCATTTCAGATATAGGTGTCGATAGGCATTTCAGATATAGGTGTCGATAGGCATTTCAAATATAGGTGCCGATAGGCATTCCAGATATGGTTGCCGATAGGCATTTCAAATATAGGTGCCGATAGGCATTTCAGATATAGAAGCCGATAGGCATTTCAAATATAGGTGCCGATAGGCATTCCAGATATGGTTGCCGATAGGCATTTGAAATATAGGTGCTGATAGGCATTTCAGATGTAGTTTCCGATAGGCATTTCAAAAATAGGTGTCGATAGGCATTTCAGATATAGGTGTCGATAGGCATTTCAGATATAGGTGTCGATAGGCATTTCAGATATAGGTGTCGATAGGCATTTCAGATATAGGTGCCGATAGGCATTTCAGATATAGGTGCCGATAGGCATTTCAGATATAGTTGCCGATTGGCATTTTAAAAATAGGTGCCGATAGGCATTTCAGATATAGAAGCCGATAGGCATTTCAAATATAGGTGCCGATAGACATTCCAGATATGGTTGCCGATAGGCATTTCAAATATAGGTGCTGATAGGCATTTCAGATGTAGTTTCCGATAGGCATTTCAAAAATAGGTGTCGATAGGCATTTCAGATATAGGTGTCGATAGGCATTTTAGATATAGGTGTCAATAGGCATTTCAGATATAGGTGTCGATAGGCATTTCAGATATAGGTGTCGATAGGCATTTCAGATATAGGTGTCGATAGGCATTTCAGATATAGGTGTCGATAGGCATTTCAGATATAGGTGTCGATAGGCATTTCAGATATAGGTGTCGATAGGCATTTCAGATATAGGTGCCGATAGGCATTTCAGATATAGTTGCCGATTGGCATTTTAAAAATAGGTGCCGATAGGCATTTCAGATATAGAAGCCGATAGGCATTTCAAATATAGGTGCCGATAGGCATTCCAGATATGGTTGCCGATAGGCATTTCAAATATAGGTGCTGATAGGCATTTCAGATGTAGTTTCCGATAGGCATTTCAAAAATAGGTGTCGATAGGCATTTCAGATATAGGTGTCGATAGGCATTTCAGATATAGGTGTCGATAGGCATTTCAGATATAGGTGTCGATAGGCATTTCAGATATAGGTGTCGATAGGCATTTCAGATATAGGTGTCGATAGGCATTTCAGATATAGGTGTCGATAGGCATTTCAGATTTAGGTGTCGATAGGCATTTCAGATATAGGTGCCGATAGGCATTTCAGATATAGTTGCCGATTGGCATTTTTAAAATAGGTGCCGATAGGCATTTCAGATATAGAAGCCGATAGGCATTTCAAATATAGGTGCCGATAGGCATTCCAGATATGGTTGCCGATAGGCATTTCAAATATAGGTGCTGATAGGCATTTCAGATGTAGTTTCCGATAGGCATTTCAAAAATAGGTGTCGATAGGCATTTCAGATATAGGTGTCGATAGGCATTTCAGATATAGGTGTCGATAGGCATTACAGATATAGGTGTCGATAGGCATTTCAGATATAGGTGTCGATAGGCATTTCAGATATAGGTGTCGATAGGCATTTCGGATATAGGTGTCAATAGGCATTTCAGATATAGGTGTCGATAGGCATTTCAGATATAGGTGTCGATAGGCATTTCAGATATAAGTGCCGATAGGCATTTCAGATATAGTTGCCGATTGGCATTTTAAAAATAGGTGCCGATAGGCATTTCAGATATAGAAGCCGATAGGCATTTCAAATATAGGTGCCGATAGGCATTCCAGATATGGTTGCCGATAGGCATTTGAAATATAGGTGCTGATAGGCATTTCAGATGTAGTTTCCGATAGGCATTTCAAAAATAGGTGTCGATAGGCATTTCAGATATAGGTGTCGATAGGCATTTCAGATATAGGTGTCGATAGGCATTTCAGATATAGGTGCCGATAGGCATTTCAGATATAGTTGCCGATTGGCATTTAAAAATAGGTGCCGATAGGCATTTCAGATATAGAAGCCGATAGGCATTTCAAATATAGGCGCCGATAGGCATTCCAGATATGGTTGCCGATAGGCATTTCAAATATAGGTGCTGATAGGCATTTCAGATGTAGTTTTCGATAGGCATTTCAAAAATAGGTGTCGATAGGCATTTCAGATATAGGTGTCGATAGGCATTTCAGATATAGGTGTCGATAGGCATTTCAGATATAGGTGTCGATAGGCATTTCAGATATAGGTGTCGATAGGCATTTCAGATATAGGTGTCGATAGGCATTTCAGATATAGGTGTCGATAGGCATTTCAGATATAGGTGTCGATAGGCATTTCAGATATAGGTGCCGATAGGCATTTCAGATATAGTTGCCGAATGGCATTTTAAAAATAGGTGTCGATAGGCATTTCAGATATAGAAGCCGATAGGCATTTCAAATATAGGTGCCTATAGGCATTCCAGATATGGTTGCCGATAGGCATTTCAAATATTGGTGCTGATAGGCATTTCAGATGTAGTTTCCGATAGGCACTTCAAAAATAGGTGTCGATAGGCATTTCAGATATAGGTGTCGATAGGCATTTCAGATATAGGTGTCGATAGGCATTTCAGATATAGGTGTCGATAGGCATTTCAGATATAGGTGTCGATAGGCATTTCAGATATAGGTGTCGATAGGCATTTCAGATATAGGTGTCGATAGGTATTTCAGATATAGGTGTCGATAGGCATTTCAGATATAGGTGCCGATAGGCATTTCAGATATAGTTGCCGATTGGCATTTTAAAAATAGGTACCGATAGGCATTTCAGATATAGAAGCCGATAGGCATTTCAAATATAGGTGCCGATAGGCATTTCAGATATGGTTGCCGATAGGCATTTCAAATATAGATGCTGATAGGCATTTCAGATGTAGTTTCCGATAGGCATTTCAAAAATAGGTGTCGATAGGCATTTCAGATATAGGTGTCGATAGGCATTTCAGATATAGGTGTCGATTGGCATGACAGATATAGGTGTCGATAGGCATTTCAGATATAGGTGTCGATAGGCATTTCAGATATAGGTGTCGATAGGCATTTCAGATATAGGTGCCGATAGGCATTTCAGATATAGTTGCCGATTGGCATTTTAAAAATAGGTGCCGATAGGCATTTCAGATATAGAAGCCGATAGGCATTTCAAATATAGGTGCCGATAGGCATTCCAGATATGGTTGCCGATAGGCATTTCAAATATAGGTGCTGATAGGCATTTCAGATGTAGTTTCCGATAGGCATTTCAAAAATAGGTGTCGATAGGCATTTCAGATATAGGTGTCGATAGGCATTTCAGATATAGGTGTCGATAGGCATTTCAGATATAGGTGTCGATAGGCATTTCAGATATAGGTGTCGATAGGCATTTCAGATATAGGTGTCGATAGGCATTTCAGATATAGGTGTCGATAGGCATTTCAGATATAGGTGCCGATAGGCATTTCAGATATAGTTGCCGATTGGCATTTTAAAAATAGGTGTCGATAGGCATTTCAGATATAGAAGCCGATAGGCATTTCAAATATAGGTGCCTATAGGCATTCCAGATATGGTTGCCGATAGGCATTTCAAATATTGGTGCTGATAGGCATTTCAGATGTAGTTTCCGATAGGCACTTCAAAAATAGGTGTCGATAGGCATTTCAGATATAGGTGTCGATAGGCATTTCAGATATAGGTGTCGATAGGCATTTCAGATATAGGTGTCGATAGGCATTTCAGATATAGGTGTCGATAGGCATTTCAGATATAGGTGTCGATAGGCATTTCAGATATAGGTGTCGATAGGTATTTCAGATATAGGTGTCGATAGGCATTTCAGATATAGGTGCCGATAGGCATTTCAGATATAGTTGCCGATTGGCATTTTAAAAATAGGTACCGATAGGCATTTCAGATATAGAAGCCGATAGGCATTTCAAATATAGGTGCCGATAGGCATTTCAGATATGGTTGCCGATAGGCATTTCAAATATAGATGCTGATAGGCATTTCAGATGTAGTTTCCGATAGGCATTTCAAAAATAGGTGTCGATAGGCATTTCAGATATAGGTGTCGATAGGCATTTCAGATATAGGTGTCGATTGGCATGACAGATATAGGTGTCGATAGGCATTTCAGATATAGGTGTCGATAGGCATTTCAGATATAGGTGTCGATAGGCATTTCAGATATAGGTGTCGATAGGCATTTCAGATATAGGTGTCGATAGGCATTTCAGATATAGGTGTCGATAGGCATTTCAGATATAAGTGCCGATAGGCATTTCAGATATAGTTGCCGATTGGCATTTTAAAAATAGGTGCCGATAGGCATTTCAGATATAGAAGCCGATAGGCATTTCAAATATAGGTGCCGATAGGCATTCCAGATATGGTTGCCGATAGGCATTTGAAATATAGGTGCTGATAGGCATTTCAGATGTAGTTTCCGATAGGCATTTCAAAAATAGGTGTCGATAGGCATTTCAGATATAGGTGTCGATAGGCATTTCAGATATAGGTGTCGATAGGCATTTCAGATATAGATGTCGATAGGCATTTCAGATATAGGTGCCGATAGGCATTTCAGATATAGGTGCCGATAGGCATTTCAGATATAGTTGCCGATTGGCATTTTAAAAATAGGTGCCGATAGGCATTTCAGATATAGAAGCCGATAGGCATTTCAAATATAGGTGCCGATAGACATTCCAGATATGGTTGCCGATAGGCATTTCAAATATAGGTGCTGATAGGCATTTCAGATGTAGTTTCCGATAGGCATTTCAAAAATAGGTGTCGATAGGCATTTCAGATATAGGTGTCGATAGGCATTTTAGATATAGGTGTCAATAGGCATTTCAGATATAGGTGTTGATAGGCATTTCAGATATAGGTGTCGATAGGCATTTCAGATATAGGTGTCGATAGGCATTTCAGATATAGGTGTCGATAGGCATTTTAGATATAGGTGTCAATAGGCATTTCAGATATAGGTGTCGATAGGCATTACAGATATAGGTGTCGATAGGCATTTCAGATATAGGTGTCGATAGGCATTTCAGATATAGGTGTCGATAGGCATTTCAGATATAGGTGTCGATAGGCATTTCAGATATAGGTGTCGATAGGCATTTCAGATATAGGTGCCGATAGGCATTTCAGATATAGTTGCCGATTGGCATTTTAAAAATAGGTGCCGATAGGCATTTCAGATATAGAAGCCGATAGGCATTTCAAATATAGGTGCCGATAGGCATTCCAGATATGGTTGCCGATAGGCATTTCAAATATAGGTGCTGATAGGCATTTCAGATGTAGTTTCCGATAGGCATTTCAAAAATAGGTGTCGATAGGCATTTCAGATATAGGTGTCGATAGGCATTTCAGATATAGGTGTCGATAGGCATTTCAGATATAGGTGTCGATAGGCATTTCAGATATAGGTGTCGATAGGCATTTCAGATATAGGTGTCGATAGGCATTTCAGATATAGGTGTCGATAGGCATTTCAGATATAGGTGCCGATAGGCATTTTAGATATAGTTGCCGATTGGCATTTAAAAATAGGTGCCAAAAGGCATTTCAGATATAGAAGCCGATAGGCATTTCAAATATAGGTGCCGATAGGCATTCCAGATATGGTCGCCGATAGGCATTTCAAATATAGGTGCTGATAGGCATTTCAGATGTAGTTTCCGATAGGCATTTCAAAAATAGGTGTCGATAGGCATTTCAGATATAGGTGTCGATAGGCATTTCAGATATAGGTGTCGATAGGCATTTCAGATATAGGTGTCGATAGGCATTTCAGATATAGGTGTCGATAGGCATTTCAGATATAGGTGTCGATAGGCATTTCAGATATAGGTGTCGATAGGCATTTCAGATATAGGTGTCGATAGGCATTTCAGATATAGGTGCCGATAGGCATTTCAGATATAGTTGCCGATTGGCATTTTAAAAATAGGTGCCGATAGGCATTTCAGATATAGAAGCCGATAGGCATTTCAAATATAGGTGCCGATAGGCATTCCAGATATGGTTGCCGATAGGCATTTCAAATATAGGTGCTGATAGGCATTTCAGATGTAGTTTCCGATAGGCACTTCAAAAATAGGTGTCGATAGGCATTTCAGATATAGGTGTCGATAGGCATTTCAGATATAGGTGTCGATAGGCATTTCAGATATAGGTGTCGATAGGCATTTCAGATATAGGTGTCGATAGGCATTTCAGATATAGGTGTCGATAGGCATTTCAGATATAGGTGTCGATAGGCATTTCAGTTATAGGTGTCGATAGGCATTTCAGATATAGGTGCCGATAGGCATTTCAGATATAGTTGCCGATTGGCATTTTTAAAATAGGTGCCGATAGGCATTTCAGATATAGAAGCCGATAGGCATTTCAAATATAGGTGCCGATAGGCATTCCAGATATGGTTGCCGATAGGCATTTCAAATATAGGTGCTGAAAGGCATTTCAGATGTAGTTTCCGATAGGCATTTCAAAAATAGGTGTCGATAGGCATTTCAGATATAGGTGTCGATAGGCATTTCAGATATAGGTGTCGATAGGCATTACAGATATAGGTGTCGATAGGCATTTCAGATATAGGTGTCGATAGGCATTTCAGATATAGGTGTCGATAGGCATTTCAGATATAGGGGTCGATAGGCATTTCAGATATAGGTGTCGATAGGCATTTCAGATATAGGTGTCGATAGGCATTTCATATATAGGTGCCGATAGGCATTTCAGATATAGTTGCCGATTGGCATTTTAAAAATAGGTGCCGATAGGCATTTCAGATATAGAAGCCGATAGGCATTTCAAATATAGGTGCCGATAGGCATTCCAGATATGGTTGCCGATAGGCATTTCAAATATAGGTGCTGATAGGCACTTCAGATTTTGTTTCCGATAGGCATTTCAAAAATAGGTGTCGATAGGCATTTCAGATATAGGTGTCGATAGGCATTTCAGATATAGGTGTCGATAGGCATTACAGATATAGGTGTCGATAGGCATTTCAGATATAGGTGTCGATAGGCATTTCAGATATAGGTGTCGATAGGCATTTCAGATATAGGTGTCGATAGGCATTTCAGATATAGGTGTCGATAGGCATTTCAGATATAAGTGCCGATAGGCATTTCAGATATAGTTGCCGATTGGCATTTTAAAAAAAGGTGCCGATAGGCATTTCAGATATAGAAGCCGATAGGCATTTCAAATATAGGTGCCGATAGGCATTCCAGATATGGTTGCCGATAGGCATTTGAAATATAGGTGCTGATAGGCATTTCAGATGTAGTTTCCGATAGGCATTTCAAAAATAGGTGTCGATAGGCATTTCAGATATAGGTGTCGATAGGCATTTCAGATATAGGTGTCGATAGGCATTTCAGATATAGGTGTCGATAGGCATTTCAGATATAGGTGTCGATAGGCATTTCAGATATAGTTGCCGATTGGCATTTTAAAAATAGGTGCCGATAGGCATTTCAGATATAGAAGCCGATAGGCATTTCAAATATAGGTGCCGATAGGCATTCCAGATATGGTTGCCGATAGGCATTTCAAATATAGGTGCTGTTAGGCATTTCAGATGTAGTTTCCGATAGGCATTTCAAAAATAGGTGTCGATAGGCATTTCAGATATAGGTGTCGATAGGCATTTCAGATATAGGTGTCAATAGGCATTTCAGATATAGGTGTCGATAGGCATTTCAGATATAGGTGTCGATAGGCATTTCAGATATAGGTGTCGATAGGCATTTGAGATATAGGTGTCGATAGGCATTTCATATATAGGTGTCGATAGGCATTTCAGATATAGGTGTCGATAGGCATTTCAGATATAGGTGCCGATAGGCATTTCAGATATAGTTGCCGATTGGCATTTTAAAAATAGGTGCCGATAGGCATTTCAGATATAGAAGCCGATAGGCATTTCAAATATAGTTGCCGATAGGCATTCCAGATATGGTTGCCGATAGGCATTTCAAATATAGGTGCTGATAGGCATTTCAGATGTAGTTTCCGATAGGCATTTCAAAAATAAGTGTCGATAGGCATTTCAGATATAGGTGTCGATAGGCATTTCAGATATAGGTGTCGATAGGCATTCCAGATATAGGTGTCGATAGGCATTTCAGATATAGGTGTCGATAGGCATTTCAGATATAGGTGTCGATAGGCATTTCAGATATAGGTGCCGATAGGCATTTCAGATATAGTTGCCGATTGGCATTTTAAAAATAGGTGCCGATAGGCATTTCAGATATAGAAGCCGATAGGCATTTCAAATATAGGTGCCGATAGGCATTCCAGATATGGTTGCCGATAGGCATTTCAAATATAGGTGCTGATAGGCATTTCAGATGTAGTTTCCGATAGGCATTTCAAAAATAGGTGTCGATAGGCATTGCAGATATAGGTGTCGATAGGCATTTCAGATATAGGTGTCAATAGGCATTTCAGATATAGGTGTCGATAGGCATTTCAGATATAGGTGTCGATAGGCATTTCAGATATAGGTGTCGATAGGCATTTCAGATATAGGTGTCGATAGGCATTTCAGATATAGGTGTCGATAGGCATTTCAGATATAGGTGTCGATAGGCATTTTAGATATAGGTGCCGATAGGCATTTCAGATATAGTTGCCGATTGGCATTTTAAAAATAGGTGCCGATAGGCATTTCAGATATAGAAGCTGATAGGCATTTCAAATATAGGTGCCGATAGGCATTCCAGATATGGTTGCCGATAGGCATTTCAAATATAGGTGCTGATAGGCATTTCAGATGTAGTTTCCGATAGGCATTTCAAAAATAGGTGTCGATAGGCATTTCAGATATAGGTGTCGATAGGCATTTCAGATATAGGTGTCGATAGGCATTTCAGATATAGGTGTCGATAGGCATTTCAGATATAGGTGTCGATAGGCATTTCAGATATAGGTGTCGATAGGCATTTCAGATATAGGTGCCGATAGGCATTTCAGATATAGTTGCCGATTGGCATTTTAAAAATAGGTGCCGATAGGCATTTCAGATATAGAAGCCGATAGGCATTTCAAATATAGGTGCCGATAGGCATTCCAGATATGGTTGCCGATAGGCATTTCAAATATAGGTGCTGATAGGCATTTCAGATGTAGTTTCCGATAGGCATTTCAAAAATAGGTGTCGATAGGCATTTCAGATATAGGTGTCGATAGGCATTTCAGATATAGGTGTCGATAGGCATTTCAGATATAGGTGTCGATAGGCATTTCAGATATAGGTGTCGATAGGCATTTCAGATATAGGTGTCGATAGGCATTTTAGATATAGGTGTCGATAGGCATTTCAGATATAGGTGTCGATAAACATTTCAGATATAGGTGCCGATAGGCATTTCAGATATAGTTGCCGATTGGCATTTTAAAAATAGGTGCCGATAGGCATTTCAGATATAGAAGCCGATAGGCATTTCAAATATAGGTGCCGATAGGCATTCCAGATATGGTTGCCGATATGCATTTCAAATATAGGTGCTGATAGGCATTTCAGATGTAGTTTCCGATAGGCATTTCAAAAATAGGTGTCGATAGGCATTTCAGATATAGGTGTCGATAGGCATTTCAGATATAGGTGTCGATAGGCATTTCAGATATAGGTGTCGATAGGCATTTCAGATATAGGTGTCGATAGGCATTTCAGATGTAGGTGTCGATAGGCATTTCAGATATAGGTGCCGATAGGCATTTCAGATATAGTTGCCGATTGGCATTTTAAAAATAGGTGCCGATAGGCATTTCGGATATAGAAGCCGATAGGCATTTCAAATATAGGTGCCGATAGGCATTCCAGATATGGTTGCCGATAGGCATTTCAAATATAGGTGCTGATAGGCATTTCAGATGTAGTTTCCGATAGGCATTTCAAAAATAGGTGTCGATAGGCATTTCAGATATAGGTGTCGATAGGCATTTCAGATATAGGTGTCGATAGGCATTTCAGATATAGGTGTCGATAGGCATTTCAGATATAGGTGTCGATAGGCATTTCAGATATAGGTGTCGATAGGCATTTCAGATATAGGTGTCGATAGGCATTTTAGATATAGGTGCCGAGAGGCATTTCAGATATAGTTGCCGATTGGCATTTAAAAATGGGTGCCAAAAGGCATTTCAGATATAGAAGCCGATAGGCATTTCAAATATAGGTGCCGATAGGCATTCCAGATATGGTCGCCGATAGGCATTTCAAATATAGGTGCTGATAGGCATTTCAGATGTAGTTTCCGATAGGCATTTCAAAAATAGGTGTCGATAGGCATTTCAGATATAGGTGTCGATAGGCATTTCAGATATAGGTGTCGATAGGCATTTCAGATATAGGTGTCGATAGGCATTTCAGATATAGGTGTCGATAGGTATTTCAGATATAGGTGTCGATAGGCATTTCAGATATAGGTGCCGATAGGCATTTCAGATATAGTTGCCGATTGGCATTTTAAAAATAGGTACCGATAGGCATTTCAGATATAGAAGCCGATAGGCATTTCAAATATAGGTGCCGATAGGCATTTCAGATATGGTTGCCGATAGGCATTTCAAATATAGATGCTGATAGGCATTTCAGATGTAGTTTCCGATAGGCATTTCAAAAATAGGTGTCGATAGGCATTTCAGATAAAGGTGTCGATAGGCATTTCAGATATAGGTGTCGATAGGCATGACAGATATAGGTGTCGATAGGCATTTCAGATATAGGTGTCGATAGGCATTTCAGATATAAGTGCCGATAGGTATTTCAGATATAGTTGCCGATTGGCATTTTAAAAATAGGTGCCGATAGGCATTTCAGATATAGAAGCCGATAGGCATTTCAAATATAGGTGCCGATAGGCATTCCAGATATGGTTGCCGATAGGCATTTGAAATATAGGTGTGATAGGCATTTCAGATGTAGTTTCCGATAGGCATTTCAAAAATATGTGTCGATAGGCATTTCAGATATAGGTGTCGATAGGCATTTCAGATATAGGTGTCGATAGGCATTTCAGATATAGATGTCGATAGGCATTTCAGATATAGGTGCCGATAGGCATTTCAGATATAGGTGCCGATAGGCATTTCAGATATAGTTGCCGATTGGCATTTTAAAAATAGGTGCCGATAGGCATTTCAGATATAGAAGCCGATAGGCATTTCAAATATAGGTGCCGATAGACATTCCAGATATGGTTGCCGATAGGCATTTCAAATATAGGTGCTGATAGGCATTTCAGATGTAGTTTCCGATAGGCATTTCAAAAATAGGTGTCGATAGGCATTTCAGATATAGGTGTCGATAGGCATTTTAGATATAGGTGTCAATAGGCATTTCAGATATAGGTGTCGATAGGCATTTCAGATATAGGTGTCGATAGGCATTTCAGATATAGGTGTCGATAGGCATTTCAGATATAGGTGTCGATAGGCATTTTAGATATAGGTGTCAATAGGCATTTCAGATATAGGTGTCGATAGGCATTTCAGATATAGGTGTCGATAGGCATTTCAGATATAGGTGTCGATAGGCATTTCAGATATAGGTGTCGATAGGCATTTCAGATATAGGTGTCGATAGGCATTTCAGATATAGGTGTCGATAGGCATTTCAGATATAGGTGCCGATAGGCATTTCAGATATAGTTGCCGATTGGCATTTTAAAAATAGGTGCCGATAGGCATTTCAGATATAGAAGCCGATAGGCATTTCAAATATAGGTGCCGATAGGCATTCCAGATATGGTTGCCGATAGGCATTTCAAATATAGGTGCTGATAGGCATTTCAGATGTAGTTTCCGATAGGCATTTCAAAAATAGGTGTCGATAGGCATTTCAGATATAGGTGTCGATAGGCATTTCAGATATAGGTGTCGATAGGCATTCCAGATATAGGTGTCGATAGGCATTTCAGATATAGGTGTCGATCGGCATTTCAGATATAGTTGCCGATTGGCATTTTAAAAATAGGTGCCGATAGGCATTTCAGATATAGAAGCCGATAGGCATTTCAAATATAGGTGCCGATAGGCATTCCAGATATGGTTGCCGATAGGCATTTCAAATATAGGTGCTGATAGGCATTTCAGATGTAGTTTCCGATAGGCATTTCAAAAATAGGTGTCGATAGGCATTTCAGATATAGGTGTCGATAGGCATTTCAGATATAGGTGTCAATAGGCATTTCAGATATAGGTGTCGATAGGCATTTCAGATATAGGTGTCGATAGGCATTTCAGATATAGGTGTCGATAGGCATTTGAGATATAGGTGTCGATAGGCATTTCAGATATAGGTGTCGATAGGCATTTCAGATATAGGTGTCGATAGGCATTTCAGATATAGGTGCCGATAGGCATTTCAGATATAGTTGCCGATTGGCATTTTAAAAATAGGTGCCGATAGGCATTTCAGATATAGAAGCCGATAGGCATTTCAAATATAGGTGCCGATAGGCATTCCAGATATGGTTGCCGATAGGCATTTCAAATATAGGTGCTGATAGGCATTTCAGATGTAGTTTCCGATAGGCATTTCAAAAATAGGTGTCGATAGGCATTTCAGATATAGGTGTCGATAGGCATTTCAGATATAGGTGTCGATAGGCATTCCAGATATAGGTGTCGATAGGCATTTCAGATATAGGTGTCGATAGGCATTTCAGATATAGGTGTCGATAGGCATTTCAGATATAGGTGCCGATAGGCATTTCAGATATAGTTGCCGATTGGCATTTTAAAAATAGGTGCCGATAGGCATTTCAGATATAGAAGCCGATAGGCATTTCAAATATAGGTGCCGATAGGCATTCCAGATATGGTTGCCGATAGGCATTTCAAATATAGGTGCTGATAGGCATTTCAGATGTAGTTTCCGATAGGCATTTCAAAAATAGGTGTCGATAGGCATTGCAGATATAGGTGTCGATAGGCATTTCAGATATAGGTGTCAATAGGCATTTCAGATATAGGTGTCGATAGGCATTTCAGATATAGGTGTCGATAGGCATTTCAGATATAGGTGTCGATAGGCATTTCAGATATAGGTGTCGATAGGCATTTCAGATATAGGTGTCGATAGGCATTTCAGATATAGGTGTCGATAGGCATTTTAGATATAGGTGCCGATAGGCATTTCAGATATAGTTGCCGATTGGCATTTTAAAAATAGGTGCCGATATTCATTTCAGATATAGAAGCTGATAGGCATTTCAAATATAGGTGCCGATAGGCATTCCAGATATGGTTGCCGATAGGCATTTCAAATATAGGTGCTGATAGGCATTTCAGATGTAGTTTCCGATAGGCATTTCAAAAATAGGTGTCGATAGGCATTTCAGATATAGGTGTCGATAGGCATTTCAGATATAGGTGTCGATAGGCATTTCAGATATAGGTGTCGATAGGCATTTCAGATATAGGTGTCGATAGGCATTTCAGATATAGGTGTCGATAGGCATTTCAGATATAGGTGCCGATAGGCATTTCAGATATAGTTGCCGATTGGCATTTTAAAAATAGGTGCCGATAGGCATTTCAGATATAGAAGCCGATAGGCATTTCAAATATAGGTGCCGATAGGCATTCCAGATATGGTTGCCGATAGGCATTTCAAATATAGGTGCTGATAGGCATTTCAGATGTAGTTTCCGATAGGCATTTCAAAAATAGGTGTCGATAGGCATTTCAGATATAGGTGTCGATAGGCATTTCAGATATAGGTGTCGATAGGCATTTCAGATATAGGTGTCGATAGGCATTTCAGATATAGGTGTCGATAGGCATTTCAGATATAGGTGTCGATAGGCATTTTAGATATAGGTGTCGATAGGCATTTCAGATATAGGTGTCGATAAACATTTCAGATATAGGTGCCGATAGGCATTTCAGATATAGTTGCCGATTGGCATTTTATAAATAGGTGCCGATAGGCATTTCAGTTAAAGAAGCCGATAGGCATTTCAAATATAGGTGCCGATAGGCATTCCAGATATGGTTGCCGATATGCATTTCAAATATAGGTGCTGATAGGCATTTCAGATGTAGTTTCCGATAGGCATTTCAAAAATAGGTGTCGATAGGCATTTCAGATATAGGTGTCGATAGGCATTTCAGATATAGGTGTCGATAGGCATTTCAGATATAGGTGTCGATAGGCATTTCAGATATAGGTGTCGATAGGCATTTCAGATATAGGTGTCGATAGGCATTTCAGATATAAATGCCGATAGGCATTTCAGATATAGTTGCCGATTGGCATTTTAAAAATAGGTGCCGATAGGCATTTCAGATATAGAAGCCGATAGGCATTTAAAATATAGGTGCCGATAGGCATTCCAGATATGTTTGCCGATAGGCATTTCAAATATAGGTGCTGATAGGCATTTCAGATGTAGTTTCCGATAGGCATTTCAAAAATAGGTGTCGATAGGCATTTCAGATATAGGTGTCGATAGGCATTTCAGATATAGGTGTCGATAGGCATTTCAGATATAGGTGTCGATAGGCATTTCAGATATAGGTGTCGATAGGCATTTCAGATATAGGTGTCGATAGGCATTTCAGATATAGGTGTCGATAGGCATTTCAGATATAGGTGCCGATAGGCATTTCAGATATAGTTGCCGATTGGCATTTAAAAATAGGTGCCAAAAGGCATTTCAGATATAGAAGCCGATAGGCATTTCAAATATAGGTGCCGATAGGCATTCCAGATATGGTCGCCGATAGGCATTTCAAATATAGGTGCTGATAGGCATTTCAGATGTAGTTTCCGATAGGCATTTCAAAAATAGGTGTCGATAGGCATTTCAGATATAGGTGTCGATAGGCATTTCAGATATAGGTGTCGATAGGCATTTCAGATATAGGTGTCGATAGGCATTTCAGATATAGGTGTCGATAGGCATTTCAGATATAGGTGTCGATAGGCATTTTAGATATAGGTGTCGATAGGCATTTCAGATATAGGTGTCGATAAACATTTCAGATATAGGTGCCGATAGGCATTTCAGATATAGTTGCCGATTGGCATTTTAAAAATAGGTGCCGATAGGCATTTCAGATATAGAAGCCGATAGGCATTTCAAATATAGGTGCCGATAGGCATTCCAGATATGGTTGCCGATATGCATTTCAAATATAGGTGCTGATAGGCATTTCAGATGTAGTTTCCGATAGGCATTTCAAAAATAGGTGTCGATAGGCATTTCAGATATAGGTGTCGATAGGCATTTCAGATATAGGTGTCGATAGGCATTTCAGATATAGGTGTCGATAGGCATTTCAGATATAGGTGTCGATAGGCATTTCAGATGTAGGTGTCGATAGGCATTTCAGATATAGGTGCCGATAGGCATTTCAGATATAGTTGCCGATTGGCATTTTAAAAATAGGTGCCGATAGGCATTTCGGATATAGAAGCCGATAGGCATTTCAAATATAGGTGCCGATAGGCATTCCAGATATGGTTGCCGATAGGCATTTCAAATATAGGTGCTGATAGGCATTTCAGATGTAGTTTCCGATAGGCATTTCAAAAATAGGTGTCGATAGGCATTTCAGATATAGGTGTCGATAGGCATTTCAGATATAGGTGTCGATAGGCATTTCAGATATAGGTGTCGATAGGCATTTCAGATATAGGTGTCGATAGGCATTTCAGATATAGGTGTCGATAGGCATTTCAGATATAGGTGTCGATAGGCATTTTAGATATAGGTGCTGATAGGCATTTCAGATATAGTTGCCGATTGGCATTTAAAAATAGGTGCCAAAAGGCATTTCAGATATAGAAGCCGATAGGCATTTCAAATATAGGTGCCGATAGGCATTCCAGATATGGTCGCCGATAGGCATTTCAAATATAGGTGCTGATAGGCATTTCAGATGTAGTTTCCGATAGGCATTTCAAAAATAGGTGTCGATAGGCATTTCATATATAGGTGTCGATAGGCATTTCAGATATAGGTGTCGATAGGCATTTCAGATATAGGTGTCGATAGGCATTTCAGATATAGGTGTCGATAGGTATTTCAGATATAGGTGTCGATAGGCATTTCAGATATAAGTGCCGATAGGCATTTCAGATATAGTTGCCGATTGGCATTTTAAAAATAGGTACCGATAGGCATTTCAGATATAGAAGCCGATAGGCATTTCAAATATAGGTGCCGATAGGCATTTCAGATATGGTTGCCGATAGGCATTTCAAATATAGATGCTGATAGGCATTTCAGATGTAGTTTCCGATAGGCATTTCAAAAATAGGTGTCGATAGGCATTTCAGATATAGGTGTCGATAGGCATTTCAGATATAGGTGTCGATAGGCATGACAGATATAGGTGTCGATAGGCATTTCAGATATAGGTGTCGATAGGCATTTCAGATATAGGTGTCGATAGGCATTTCAGATATAGGTGTCGAAAGCCATTTCAGATATAGGTGTCGATAGGCATTTCAGATATAGGTGTCGATAGGCATTTCAGATATAAGTGCCGATAGGCATTTCAGATATAGTTGCCGATTGGCATTTTAAAAATAGGTGCCGATAGGCATTTCAGATATAGAAGCCGATAGGCATTTCAAATATAGGTGCCGATAGGCATTCCAGATATGGTTGCCGATAGGCATTTGAAATATAGGTGCTGATAGGCATTTCAGATGTAGTTTCCGATAGGCATTTCAAAAATATGTGTCGATAGGCATTTCAGATATAGGTGTCGATAGGCATTTCAGATATAGGTGTCGATAGGCATTTCAGATATAGATGTCGATAGGCATTTCAGATATAGGTGCCGATAGGCATTTCAGATATAGGTGCCGATAGGCATTTCAGATATAGTTGCCGATTGGCATTTTAAAAATAGGTGCCGATAGGCATTTCAGATATAGAAGCCGATAGGCATTTCAAATATAGGTGCCGATAGACATTCCAGATATGGTTGCCGATAGGCATTTCAAATATAGGTGCTGATAGGCATTTCAGATGTAGTTTCCGATAGGCATTTCAAAAATAGGTGTCGATAGGCATTTCAGATATAGGTGTCGATAGGCATTTTAGATATAGGTGTCAATAGGCATTTCAGATATAGGTGTCGATAGGCATTTCAGATATAGGTGTCGATAGGCATTTCAGATATAGGTGTCGATAGGCATTTCAGATATAGGTGTCGATAGGCATTTTAGATATAGGTGTCAATAGGCATTTCAGATATAGGTGTCGATAGGCATTTCAGATATAGGTGTCGATAGGCATTTCAGATATAGGTGTCGATAGGCATTTCAGATATAGGTGTCGATAGGCATTTCAGATATAGGTGTCGATAGGCATTTCAGATATAGGTGTCGATAGGCATTTCAGATATAGGTGCCGATAGGCATTTCAGATATAGTTGCCGATTGGCATTTTAAAAATAGGTGCCGATAGGCATTTCAGATATAGAAGCCGATCGGCATTTCAAATATAGGTGCCGATAGGCATTCCAGATATGGTTGCCGATAGGCATTTCAAATATAGGTGCTGATAGGCATTTCAGATGTAGTTTCCGATAGGCATTTCAAAAATAGGTGTCGATAGGCATTTCAGATATAGGTGTCGATAGGCATTTCAGATATAGGTGTCGATAGGCATTTCAGATATAGGTGTCGATAGGCATTTCAGATATAGGTGTCGATCGGCATTTCAGATATAGTTGCCGATTGGCATTTTAAAAATAGGTGCCGATAGGCATTTCAGATATAGAAGCCGATAGGCATTTCAAATATAGGTGCCGATAGGCATTCCAGATATGGTTGCCGATAGGCATTTCAAATATAGGTGCTGATAGGCATTTCAGATGTAGTTTCCGATAGGCATTTCAAAAATAGGTGTCGATAGGCATTTCAGATATAGGTGTCGATAGGCATTTCAGATATAGGTGTCAATAGGCATTTCAGATATAGGTGTCGATAGGCATTTCAGATATAGGTGTCGATAGGCATTTCAGATATAGGTGTCGATAGGCATTTGAGATATAGGTGTCGATAGGCATTTCAGATATAGGTGTCGATAGGCATTTCAGATATAGGTGTCGATAGGCATTTCAGATATAGGTGCCGATAGGCATTTCAGATATAGTTGCCGATTGGCATTTTAAAAATAGGTGCCGATAGGCATTTCAGATATAGAAGCCGATAGGCATTTCAAATATAGGTGCCGATAGGCATTCCAGATATGGTTGCCGATAGGCATTTCAAATATAGGTGCTGATAGGCATTTCAGATGTAGTTTCCGATAGGCATTTCAAAAATAGGTGTCGATAGGCATTTCAGATATAGGTGTCGATAGGCATTTCAGATATAGGTGTCGATAGGCATTCCAGATATAGGTGTCGATAGGCATTTCAGATATAGGTGTCGATAGGCATTTCAGATATAGGTGTCGATAGGCATTTCAGATATAGGTGTCGATAAGCATTTCAGATATAGGTGCCGATAGGCATTTCAGATATAGTTGCCGATTGGCATTTTAAAAATAGGTGCCGATAGGCATTTCAGATATAGAAGCCGATAGGCATTTCAAATATAGGTGCCGATAGGCATTCCAGATATGGTTGCCGATAGGCATTTCAAATATAGGTGCTGATAGGCATTTCAGATGTAGTTTCCGATAGGCACTTCAAAAATAGGTGTCGATAGGCATTTCAGATATAGGTGTCGATAGGCATTTCAGATATAGGTGTCGATAGGCATTTCAGATATAGGTGTCGATAGGCATTTTAGATATAGGTGTCGATAGGCATTCCAGATATGGTTGCCGATAGACATTTCAAATATAGGTGCTGATAGGCATTTCAGATGTAGTTTCCGATAGGCATTCCAAAAATAGGTGTCGATAAGCATTTCAGATATAGGTGTCGATAGGCATTTCAGATATAGGTGTCGATAGGCATTTCAGATATAGGTGTCGATAGGCATTTCAGATATAGGTGTCGATAGGCATTTCAGATATAGGTGTCGATAGGCATTTCAGATATAGGTGTCGATAGGCATTTCAGATATAAGTGTCGATAGGCATTTCAGATATAGGTGCCGATAGGCATTTCAGATATAGTTGCCGATTGGCATTTTAAAAATAGGTGCCGATAGGCATTTCAGATATAGAAGCCGATAGGCATTTCAAATATAGGTGCCGATAGGCATTCCAGATATGGTTGCCGATAGGCATTTCAAATATAGGTGCTGATAGGCATTTCAGATGTAGTTTCCGAAAGGCATTTCAAAAATAGGTGTCGATAGGCATTTCAGATATAAGTGTCGATAGGCATTTCAGATATAGGTGTCGATAGGCATTTCAGATATAGGTGTCGATAGGCATTTCAGATATAGGTGTCGATAGGCATTTCAGATATAGGTGTCGATAGGCATTACAGATATAGGTGTCGATAGGCATTTCAGATATAGGTGTCGATAGGCATTTCAGATATAGGTGCCGATAGGCATTTCAGATATAGTTGTCGATTGGCATTTTAAAAATAGGTGCCGATAGGCTTTTCAGATATAGAAGCCGATTGGCATTTTAAAAATAGGTGCCGATAAGCATTTTAGATATAGAAGCCGATAGGCATTTCAAATATAGGTGCCGATAGGCATTCCAGATATGGTTGCCGATAAGCATTTCAAATATAGGTGCTGATAGGCATTTCAGATGTAGTTTCCGATAGGCATTTCAAAAATAGGTGTCGATAGGCATTTCAGATATAGGTGTCGATAGGCATTTCAGATATAGGTGTCGATAGGCATTTCAGATATATGTGTCGATAGGCATTTCAGATATAGGTGTCGATAGGCATTTCAGATATAGGTGTCGATAGGCATTTCAGATATAGGTGTCGACAGGCATTTCAGATATAGGTGTCGATTGGCATTTCAGATATAGGTGCCGATAGGCATTTCAGATATAGAAGCCGATAGGCATTTCAAATATAGGTGCCGATAGGCATTCCAGATATGGTTGCCGATAGGCATTTCAAATATAGGTGCTGATAGGCATTTGAGATGTAGTTTCCGATAGGCATTTCAAAAATAGGTTTCGATAGGCATTTCAGATATAGGTGTCGATAGGCATTTCAGATATAGGTGTCGATAGGCATTTCAGATATAGGTGTCGATAGGCATTTCAGATATAGGTGTCGATAGGCATTACAGATATAGGTGTCGATAGGCATTTCAGATATAGGTGTCGATAGGCATTTCAGATATAGGTGTCGATAGGCATTTCAGATATAGGTGTCGATAGGCATTTCAGATATAGGTGTCGATAGGCATTTCAGATATAGGTGTCGATAGGTATTTCAGATATAAGTGCCGATAGGCATTTCAGATATAGTTGCCGATTGACATTTTAAAAATAGGTGCCGATAGGAATTTCAGATATAGAAGCCGAAAGGCATTTCAAATATAGGTGCCGATAGGCATTCCAGATATGGTTGCCGATAGGCATTTGAAATATAGGTGCTGATAGGCATTTCAGATGTAGTTTCCGATAGGCATTTCAAAAATAGGTGTCGATAGGCATTTCAGATATAGGTGTCGATAGGCATTTTAGATATAGGTGTCAATAGGCATTTCAGATATAGGTGTCGATAGGCATTTCAGATATAGGTGTCGATAGGCATTTCAGATATAGGTGTCGATAGGCATTTCAGATATAGGTGTCGATAGGCATTTTAGATATAGGTGTCAATAGGCATTTCAGATATAGGTGTCGATAGGCATTTCAGATATAGGTGTCGATAGGCATTTCAGATATAGGTGTCGATAGGCATTTCAGATATAGGTGTCGATAGGCATTTCAGATATAGGTGTCGATAGGCATTTCAGATATAGGTGTCGATAGGCATTTCAGATATAGGTGCCGATAGGCATTTCAGATATAGTTGCCGATTGGCATTTTAAAAATAGGTGCCGATAGGCATTTCAGATATAGAAGCCGATCGGCATTTCAAATATAGGTGCCGATAGGCATTCCAGATATGGTTGCCGATAGGCATTTCAAATATAGGTGCTGATAGGCATTTCAGATGTAGTTTCCGATAGGCATTTCAAAAATAGGTGTCGATAGGCATTTCAGATATAGGTGTCGATAGGCATTTCAGATATAGGTGTCGATAGGCATTTCAGATATAGGTGTCGATAGGCATTTCAGATATAGGTGTCGATCGGCATTTCAGATATAGTTGCCGATTGGCATTTTAAAAATAGGTGCCGATAGGCATTTCAGATATAGAAGCCGATAGGCATTTCAAATATAGGTGCCGATAGGCATTCCAGATATGGTTGCCGATAGGCATTTCAAATATAGGTGCTGATAGGCATTTCAGATGTAGTTTCCGATAGGCATTTCAAAAATAGGTGTCGATAGGCATTTCAGATATAGGTGTCGATAGGCATTTCAGATATAGGTGTCAATAGGCATTTCAGATATAGGTGTCGATAGGCATTTCAGATATAGGTGTCGATAGGCATTTCAGATATAGGTGTCGATAGGCATTTGAGATATAGGTGTCGATAGGCATTTCAGATATAGGTGTCGATAGGCATTTCAGATATAGGTGTCGATAGGCATTTCAGATATAGGTGCCGATAGGCATTTCAGATATAGTTGCCGATTGGCATTTTAAAAATAGGTGCCGATAGGCATTTCAGATATAGAAGCCGATAGGCATTTCAAATATAGGTGCCGATAGGCATTCCAGATATGGTTGCCGATAGGCATTTCAAATATAGGTGCTGATAGGCATTTCAGATGTAGTTTCCGATAGGCATTTCAAAAATAGGTGTCGATAGGCATTTCAGATATAGGTGTCGATAGGCATTTCAGATATAGGTGTCGATAGGCATTTCAGATATAGGTGTCGATAGGCATTTCAGATATAGGTGTCGATAGGCATTTCAGATATAGGTGTCGATAGGCATTTCAGATATAGGTGCCGATAGGCATTTCAGATATAGTTGCCGATTGGCATTTTAAAAATAGGTGCCGATAGGCATTTCAGATATAGAAGCCGATAGGCATTTCAAATATAGGTGCCGATAGGCATTCCAGATATGGTTGCCGATAGACATTTCAAATATAGGTACTGATAGGCATTTCAGATGTAGTTTCCGATAGGCATTTCAAAAATAGGTGTCGATAGGCATTTCAGATATAGGTGTCGATAGGCATTTCAGATATAGGTGTCAATAGGCATTTCAGATATAGGTGTCGATAGGCATTTCAGATATAGGTGTCGATAGGCATTTCAGATATAGGTGTCGATAGGCATTTCAGATATAGGTGTCGATAGGCATTTCAGATATGGGTGTCGATAGGCATTTCAGATATAGGTGTCGATAGGCATTTCAGATATAGGTGCCGATAGGCATTTCAGATATAGTTGCCGATTGGCATTTTAAAAATAGGTGCCGATAGGCATTTCAGATATAGAAGCCGATAGGCATTTCAAATATAGGTGCTGATAGGCATTCCAGATATGGTTGCCGATAGGCATTTCAAATATAGGTGCTGATAGGCATTTCAGATGTTGTTTCCGATAGGCATTTCAAAAATAGGTGTCGATAGGCATTTCAGATATAGGTGTCGATAGGCATTTCAGATATAGGTGTCGATAGGCATTTCAGATATAGGTGTCGATAGGCATTTCAGATATAGGTATCGATAGGCATTTCAGATATAGGTGCCGATAGGCATTTCAGATATATTTGCCGATTGGCATTTTAAAAATAGGTGCCGATAGGCATTTCAGATATAGAAGCCGATAGGCATTTCAAATATAGGTGCCGATAGGCATTCCAGATATGGTTGCCGATAGGCATTTCAAATATAGGTGCTGATAGGCATTTCAGATGTAGTTTCCGATAGGCATTTCAAAAATAGGTGTCGATAGGCATTTCAGATATAGGTGTCGATAGGCATTTCAGATATAGGTGTCGATAGGCATTTCAGATATAGGTGTCGATAGGCATTTCAGATATAGGTGTCGATAGGCATTTCAGATATAGGTGTCGATAGGCATTTCAGATATAGGTGTCGATAGGCATTTCAGATATAGGTGTCGATAGGCATTTTAGATATAGGTGTCGATAGGCATTTCAGATATAAGTGCCGATAGGCATTTCAGATATAGTTGCCGATTGGCATTTTAAAAATAGGTGCCGATAGGCATTTCAGATATAGAAGCCGATAGGCATTTCAAATATAGGTGCCGATAGGCATTCCAGATATGGTTGCCGATAGGCATTTGAAATATAGGTGCTGATAGGCATTTCAGATGTAGTTTCCGATAGGCATTTCAAAAATAGGTGTCGATAGGCATTTCAGATATAGGTGTCGATAGGCATTTCAGATATAAGTGTCGATAGGCATTTCAGATATAGGTGTCGATAGGCATTTCAGATATAGGTGCCGATAGCCATTTCAGATATAGTTGCCGATTGGCATTTTAAAAATAGGTGCCGATAGGCATTTCAGATATAGAAGCCGATAGGCATTTCAAATATAGGTGCCGATAGGCATTCCAGATATGGTTGCCGATAGGCATTTCAAATATAGGTGCTGATAGGCATTTCAGATGTAGTTTCCGATAGGCATTTCAAAAATAGGTGTCGATAGGCATTTCAGATATAGGTGTCGATAGGCATTTCAGATATAGGTGTCAATAGGCATTTCAGATATAGGTGTCGATAGGCATTTCAGATATAGGTGTCGATAGGCATTTTAAGATATAGGTGTCGATAGGCATTTCAGATATAGGTGTCGATAGGCATTTCAGATATAGGTGTCGATAGGCATTTCAGATATAGGTGTCGATAGGCATTTCAGATATAGGTGCCGATAGGCATTTCAGATATAGTTGCCGATTGGCATTTTAAAAATAGGTGCCGATAGGCATTTCAGATATAGAAGCCGATAGGCATTTCAAATATAGGTGCCGATAGGCATTCCAGATATGGTTGCCGATAGGCATTTCAAATATAGGTGCTGATAGGCATTTCAGATGTAGTTTCCGATAGGCATTTCAAAAATAGGTGTCGATAGGCATTTCAGATATAGGTGTCGATAGGCATTTCAGATATAGGTGTCGATAGGCATTTCAGATATAGGTGTCGATAGGCATTTCAGATATAGGTGTCGATAGGCATTTCAGATATAGGTGTCGATAGGCATTTCAGATATAGGTGCCGATAGGCATTTCAGATATAGTTGCCGATTGGCATTTTAAAAATAGGTGCCGATAGGCATTTCAGATATAGAAGCCGATAGGCATTTCAAATATAGGTGCCGATAGGCATTCCAGATATGGTTGCCGATAGGCATTTCAAATATAGGTACTGATAGGCATTTCAGATGTAGTTTCCGATAGGCATTTCAAAAATAGGTGTCGATAGGCATTTCAGATATAGGTGTCGATAGGCATTTCAGATATAGGTGTCAATAGGCATTTCAGATATAGGTGTCGATAGGCATTTCAGATATAGGTGTCGATAGGCATTTCAGATATAGGTGTCGATAGGCATTTCAGATATAGGTGTCGATAGGCATTTCAGATATGGGTGTCGATAGGCATTTCAGATATAGGTGTCGATAGGCATTTCAGATATAGGTGCCGATAGGCATTTCAGATATAGTTGCCGATTGGCATTTTAAAAATAGGTGCCGATAGGCATTTCAGATATAGAAGCCGATAGGCATTTCAAATATAGGTGCCGATAGGCATTCCAGATATGGTTGCCGATAGGCATTTCAAATATAGGTGCTGATAGGCATTTCAGATGTAGTTTCCGATAGGCATTTCAAAAATAGGTGTCGATAGGCTATTCAGATATAGGTGTCGATAGGCATTTCAGATATAAGTGTCGATAGGCATTTCAGATATAGGTGTCGATAGGCATTTCAGATATAGGTGTCGATAGGCATTTCAGATATAGGTGTCGATAGGCATTTCAGATATAGGTGTCGATAGGCATTTCAGATATAGGTGTCGATAGGCATTTCAGATATAGGTGTCGATAGGCATTTCAGATATAGGTGCCGATAGGCATTTCAGATATAGTTGCCGATTGGTATTTAAAAATAGGTGCCGATAGGCATTTCAGATATAGAAGCCGATAGGCATTTCAAATATAGGCGCCGATAGGCATTCCAGATATGGTTGCCGATAGGCATTTCAAATATAGGTGCTGATAGGCATTTCAGATGTAGTTTCCGATAGGCATTTCAAAAATAGGTGTCGATAGGCATTTCAGATATAGGTGTCGATAGGCATTTCAGATATAGGTGTCGATAGGCATTTCAGATATAGGTGTCGATAGGCATTTCAGATATAGGTGCCGATAGGCATTTCAGATATAGGTGTCGATAGGCATTTCAGATATACGTGTCGATAGGCATTCCAGATATGGTTGCCGATAGGCATTTCAAATATAGGTGCTGATAGGCATTTCAGATGTTGTTTCCGATAGGCATTTCAAAAATAGGTGTCGATAGGCATTTCAGATATAGGTGTCGATAGGCATTTCAGATATAGGTGTCGATAGGCATTACAGATATAGGTGTCGATAGGCATTTCAGATATAGGTGCCGATAGGCATTTCAGATATAGTTGCCGATTGGCATTTTAAAAATAGGTGCCGATAGGCATTTCAGATATAGAAGCCGATAGGCATTTCAAATATAGGTGCCGATAGGCATTCCAGATATGGTTGCCGATAGGCATTTCAAATATAGGTGCTGATAGGCATTTCAGATGTAGTTTCCGATAGGCATTTCAAAAATAGGTGTCGATAGGCATTTCAGATATAGGTGTCGATAGGCATTTCAGATATAGGTGTCGATAGGCATTACAGATATAGGTGTCGATAGGCATTTCAGATATAGGTGTCGATAGGCATTTCAGATATAGGTGTCGATAGGCATTTCAGATATAGGTGTCGATAGGCATTTCAGATATAGAAGCCGATAGGCATTTCAAATATAGGTGCCGATAGGCATTCCAGATATGGTTGCCGATAGGCATTTGAAATATAGGTGCTGATAGGCATTTCAGATGTAGTTTCCGATAGGCATTTCAAAAATAGGTGTCGATAGGCATTTCAGATATAGGTGTCGATAGGCATTTCAGATATAGGTGTCGATAGGCATTTCAGATATAGGTGTCGATAGGCATTTCAGATATAGGTGTCGATAGGCATTTCAGATATAGGTGCCGATAGGCATTTCAGATATAGTTGCCGATTGGCATTTTAAAAATAGGTGCCGATAGGCATTTCAGATATAGAAGCCGATAGGTATTTCAAATATAGGTGCCGATAGGCCTTCCAGATATGGTTGCCGATAGGCATTTCAAATATAGGTGCTGATAGGCATTTCAGATGTAGTTTCCGATAGGCATTTCAAAAATAGGTGTCGATAGGCATTTCAGATATAGGTGTCGATAGGCATTTCAGATATAGGTGTCAATAGGCATTTCAGATATAGGTGTCGAAAGGCATTTCAGATATAGGTGTCGATAGGCATTTCAGATATAGGTGTCGATAGGCATTTCAGATATAGGTGTCGATAGGCATTTCAGATATAGGTGTCGATAGGCATTTCAGATATAGGTGTCGATAGGCATTTCAGATATAGGTGCCGATAGGCATTTCAGATATAGTTGCCGATTGGCATTTTAAAAATAGATGCCGATAGGCATTTCAGATATAGAAGCCGATAGGCATTTCAAATATAGGTGCCGATAGGCATTCCAGATATGGTTGCCGATAGGCATTTCAAATATAGGTGCTGATAGGCATTTCAGATGTAGTTTCCGATAGGCATTTCAAAAATAGGTGTCGATAGGCATTTCAGATATAGGTGTCGATAGGCATTTCAGATATAGGTGTCGATAAACATTTCAGATATAGGTGTCGATAGGCATTTCAGATATAGGTGTCGATAGGCATTTCAGATATAGGTGTCGATAGGCATTTCAGATATAGGTGCCGATAGGCATTTCAGATATAGTTGCCGATTGGCATTTTAAAAATAGGTGCCGATAGGCATTTCAGATATAGAAGCCGATAGGCATTTCAAATATAGGTGCCGATAGGCATTCCAGATATGGTTGCCGATAGGCATTTCAAATATAGGTGCTGATAGGCATTTCAGATGTGGCTTCCGATAGGCATTTCAAAAATAGGTGTCGATAGGCATTTCAGATATAGGTGTCGATAGGCATTTCAGATATAGGTGTCGATAGGCATTTCAGATATAGGTGTCAATAGGCATTTCAGATATAGGTGTCGATAGGCATTTCAGATATAGGTGTCGATAGGCATTTCAGATATAGGTGTCGATAGGCATTTCAGATATAGGTGTCGATAGGCATTTCAGATATAAGTGTCGATAGGCATTTCAGATATAGGTGTCGATAGGCATTTCAGATATAGGTGCCGATAGGCATTTCAGATATAGTTGCCGATTGGCATTTTAAAAATAGGTGCCGATAGGCATTTCAGATATAGAAGCCGATAGGCATTTCAAATATAGGTGCCGATAGGCATTCCAGATATGGTTGCCGATAGGCATTTCAAATATAGGTGCTGATAGGCATTTCAGATGTTGTTTCCGATAGGCATTTCAAAAATAGGTGTCGATAGGAATTTCAGATATAGGTGTCGATAGGCATTTCAGATATAGGTGTCGATAGGCATTTCAGATATAGGTGTCGATAGGCATTTCAGATATAGGTGTCGATAGGCATTTCAGATATAGGTGCCGATAGGCATTTCAGATATAGTTGCCGATTGGCATTTTAAAAATAGGTGCCGATAGGCATTTCAGATATAGAAGCCGATAGGCATTTCAAATATAGGTGCCGATAGGCATTCCAGATATGGTTGCCGATAGGCATTTCAGATGTAGTTTCCGATAGGCATTTCAAAAATAGGTGTCGATAGGCATTTCAGATATAGGTGTCGATAGGCATTTCAGATATAGGTGTCGATAGGCATTTCAGATATAGGTGTCGATAGGCATTTCAGATATAGGTGTCGATAGGCATTTCAAATATAGGTGCCGATAGGCATTCCAGATATGGTTGCCGATAGGCATTTCAAATATAGGTGCCGATAGGCATTTCAGATATAGAAGCCGATAGGCATTTCAAATATAGGTGCCGATAGGCATTCCAGATATGGTTGCCGATAGGCATTTGAAATATAGGTGCTGATAGGCATTTCAGATGTAGTTTCCGATAGGCATTTCAAAAATAGGTGTCGATAGGCATTTCAGATATAGGTGTCGATAGGCATTTCAGATATAGGTGTCGATAGGCATTTCAGATATAGGTGTCGATAGGCATTTCAGATATAGGTGCCGATAGGCATTTCAGATATAGGTGCCGATAGGCATTTCAGATATAGTTGCCGATTGGCATTTTAAAAATAGGTGCCGATAGGCATTTCAGATATAGAAGCCGATAGGCATTTCAAATATAGGTGCCGATAGACATTCCAGATATGGTTGCCGATAGGCATTTCAAATATAGGTGCTGATAGGCATTTCAGATGTAGTTTCGGATAGGCATTTCAAAAATAGGTGTCGATAGGCATTTCAGATATAGGTGTCGATAGGCATTTTAGATATAGGTGTCAATAGGCATTTCAGATATAGGTGTCGATAGGCATTTCAGATATAGGTGTCGATAGGCATTTCAGATATAGGTGTCGATAGGCATTTCAGATATAGGTGTCGATAGGCATTTCAGATATAGGTGTCGATAGGCATTTCAGATATAGGTGTCGATAGGCATTTCAGATATAGGTGCCGATAGGCATTTCAGATATAGTTGCCGATTGGCATTTTAAAAATAGGTGCCGATAGGCATTTCAGATATAGAAGCCGATAGGCATTTCAAATATAGGTGCCGATAGGCATTCCAGATATGGTTGCCGATAGGCATTTCAAATATAGGTGCTGATAGGCATTTCAGATGTAGTTTCCGATAGGCATTTCAAAAATAGGTGTCGATAGGCATTTCAGATATAGGTGTCGATAGGCATTTCAGATATAGGTGTCGATAGGCATTTCAGATATAGGTGTCGATAGGCATTTCAGATATAGGTGTCGATAGGCATTTCAGATATAGGTGTCGATAGGCATTTCAGATATAGGTGTCGATAGGCATTTCAGATATAGGTGTCGATAGGCATTTCAGATATAGGTGCCGATAGGCATTTCAGATATAGTTGCCGATTGGCATTTTTAAAATAGGTGCCGATAGGCATTTCAGATATAGAAGCCGATAGGCATTTCAAATATAGGTGCCGATAGGCATTCCAGATATGGTTGCCGATAGGCATTTCAAATATAGGTGCTGATAGGCATTTCTGATGTAGTTTCCGATAGGCATTTCAAAAATAGGTGTCGATAGGCATTTCAGATATAGGTGTCGATAGGCATTTCAGATATAGGTGTCGATAGGCATTACAGATATAGGTGTCGATAGGCATTTCAGATATAGGTGTCGATAGGCATTTCAGATATAGGTGTCGATAGGCATTTCAGATATAAGTGCCGATAGGCATTTCAGATATAGTTGCCGATTGGCATTTTAAAAATAGGTGCCGATAGGCATTTCAGATATAGAAGCCGATAGGCATTTCAAATATAGGTGCCGATAGGCATTCCAGATATGGTTGCCGATAGGCATTTCAAATATAGGTGCTGATAGGCATTTCAGATGTAGTTTCCGATAGGCATTTCAAAAATAGGTGTCGATAGGCATTTCAGATATAGGTGTCGATAGGCATTTCAGATATAGGTGTCGATAGGCATTTCAGATATAGGTGTCGATAGGCATTTCAGATATAGGTGTCGATAGGCATTTCAGATATAGGTGTCGATAGGCATTTCAGATATAGGTGCCGATAGGCATTTCAGATATAGTTGCCGATTGGCATTTTAAAAATAGGTGCCGATAGGCATTTCAGATATAGAAGCCGATAGGCATTTCAAATATAGGTGCCGATAGGCATTCCAGATATGGTTGCCGATAGGCATTTCAAATATAGGTGCTGATAGGCATTTCAGATGTGGCTTCCGATAGGCATTTCAAAAATAGGTGTCGATAGGCATTTCAGATATAGGTGTCGATAGGCATTTCAGATATAGGTGTCGATAGGCATTTCAGATATAGGTGTCAATAGGCATTTCAGATATAGGTGTCGATAGGCATTTCAGATATAGGTGTCGATAGGCATTTCAGATATAGGTGTCGATAGGCATTTCAGATATAGGTGTCGATAGGCATTTCAGATATGAGTGTCGATAGGCATTTCAGATATAGGTGTCGATAGGCATTTCAGATATAGGTGCCGATAGGCATTTCAGATATAGTTGCCGATTGGCATTTTAAAAATAGGTGCCGATAGGCATTTCAGATATAGAAGCCGATAGGCATTTCAAATATAGGTGCCGATAGGCATTCCAGATATGGTTGCCGATAGGCATTTCAAATATAGGTGCTGATAGGCATTTCAGATGTTGTTTCCGATAGGCATTTCAAAAATAGGTGTCGATAGGCATTTCAGATATAGGTGTCGATAGGCATTTCAGATATAGGTGTCGATAGGCATTTCAGATATAGGTGTCGATAGGCATTTCAGATATAGGTGTCGATAGGCATTTCAGATATAGGTGCCGATAGGCATTTCAGATATAGTTGCCGATTGGCATTTTAAAAATAGGTGCCGATAGGCATTTCAGATATAGAAGCCGATAGGCATTTCAAATATAGGTGCCGATAGGCATTCCAGATATGGTTGCCGATAGGCATTTCAAATATAGGTGCTGATAGGCATTTCAGATGTAGTTTCCGATAGGCATTTCAAAAATAGGTGTCGATAGGCATTTCAGATATAGGTGTCGATAGGCATTTCAGATATAGGTGTCGATAGGCATTTCAGATATAGGTGTCGATAGGCATTTCAGATATAGGTGTCGATAGGCATTTCAAATATAGGTGCCGATAGGCATTCCAGATATGGTTGCCGATAGGCATTTCAAATATAGGTGCCGATAGGCATTTCAGATATAGAAGCCGATAGGCATTTCAAATATAGGTGCCGATAGGCATTCCAGATATGGTTGCCGATAGGCATTTGAAATATAGGTGCTGATAGGCATTTCAGATGTAGTTTCCGATAGGCATTTCAAAAATAGGTGTCGATAGGCATTTCAGATATAGGTGTCGATAGGCATTTCAGATATAGGTGTCGATAGGCATTTCAGATATAGGTGTCGATAGGCATTTCAGATATAGGTGCCGATAGGCATTTCAGATATAGGTGCCGATAGGCATTTCAGATATAGTTGCCGATTGGCATTTTAAAAATAGGTGCCGATAGGCATTTCAGATATAGAAGCCGATAGGCATTTCAAATATAGGTGCCGATAGGCATTCCAGATATGGTTGCCGATAGGCATTTCAAATATAGGTGCTGATAGGCATTTCAGATGTAGTTTCCGATAGGCATTTCAAAAATAGGTGTCGATAGGCATTTCAGATATAGGTGTCGATAGGCATTTCAGATATAGGTGTCGATAGGCATTTCAGATATAGGTGTCGATAGGCATTTCAGATATAGGTGTCGATAGGCATTTCAGATATAGGTGTCGATAGGCATTTCAGATATAGGTGTCGATAGGCATTTCAGATATAGGTGTCGATAGGCATTTCAGATTTAGGTGTCGATAGGCATTTCAGATATAGGTGCCGATAGGCATTTCAGATATAGTTGCCGATTGGCATTTTTAAAATAGGTGCCGATAGGCATTTCAGATATAGAAGCCGATAGGCATTTCAAATATAAGTGCCGATAGGCATTCCAGATATGGTTGCCGATAGGCATTTCAAATATAGGTGCTGATAGGCATTTCAGATGTAGTTTCCGATAGGCATTTCAAAAATAGGTGTCGATAGGCATTTCAGATATAGGTGTCGATAGGCATTTCAGATATAGGTGTCGATAGGCATTACAGATATAGGTGTCGATAGGCATTTCAGATATAGGTGTCGATAGGCATTTCAGATATAGGTGTCGATAGGCATTTCGGATATAGGTGTCAATAGGCATTTCAGATATAGGTGTCGATAGGCATTTCAGATATAGATGCCGATAGGCATTTCAAATATAGGTGCCGATAGGCATTCCAGATATGGTTGCCGATAGGCATTCCAGATATGGTTGCCGATAGGCATTTGAAATATAGGTGCTGATAGGCATTTCAGATGTAGTTTCCGATAGGCATTTCAAAAATAGGTGTCGATAGGCATTTCAGATATAGGTGTCGATAGGCATTTCAGATATAGGTGTCGATAGGCATTTCAGATATAGGTGTCGATAGGCATTTCAGATATAGGTGCCGATAGGCATTTCAGATATAGGTGCCGATAGGCATTTCAGATATAGTTGCCGATTGGCATTTTAAAAATAGGTGCCGATAGGCATTTCAGATATAGAAGCCGATAGGCATTTCAAATATAGGTGCCGATAGACATTCCAGATATGGTTGCCGATAGGCATTTCAAATATAGGTGCTGATAGGCATTTCAGATGTAGTTTCCGATAGGCATTTCAAAAATAGGTGTCGATAGGCATTTCAGATATAGGTGTCGATAGGCATTTTAGATATAGGTGTCAATAGGCATTTCAGATATAGGTGTCGATAGGCATTTCAGATATAGGTGTCGATAGGCATTTCAGATATAGGTGTCGATAGGCATTTCAGATATAGGTGTCGATAGGCATTTCAGATATAGGTGTCGATAGGCATTTCAGATATAGGTGTCGATAGGCATTTCAGATATAGGTGCCGATAGGCATTTCAGATATAGTTGCCGATTGGCATTTTAAAAATAGGTGCCGATAGGCATTTCAGATATAGAAGCTGATAGGCATTTCAAATATAGGTGCCGATAGGCATTCCAGATATGGTTGCCGATAGGCATTTCAAATATAGGTGCTGATAGGCATTTCAGATGTAGTTTCCGATAGGCATTTCAAAAATAGGTGTCGATAGGCATTTCAGATATAGGTGTCGATAGGCATTTCAGATATAGGTGTCGATAGGCATTTCAGATATAGGTGTCGATAGGCATTTCAGATATAGGTGCCGATAGGCATTTCAGATATAGTCGCCGATTGGCATTTAAAAATAGGTGCCGATAGGCATTTCAGATATAGAAGCCGATAGGCATTTCAAATATAGGTGCCGATAGGCATTCCAGATATGGTTGCCGATAGGCATTTCAAATATAGGTGCTGATAGGCATTTCAGATGTAGTTTCCGATAGGCATTTAAAAAATAGGTGTCGATAGGCATTTCAGATATAGGTGTCGATAAGCATTTCAGATGTAGGTGTCGATAGGCATTTCAGATATAGGTGTCGATAGGCATTTCAGATATAGGTGTCGATAGGCATTTCAGATATAGGTGTCGATAGGCATTTCAGATATAGGTGTCGATAGGCATTTCAGATATAGGTGTCGATAGGCATTTCAGATATAGGTGCCGATAGGCATTTCAGATATAGTTGCCGATTGGCATTTTTAAAATAGGTGCCGATAGGCATTTCAGATATAGAAGCCGATAGGCATTTCAAATATAGGTGCCGATAGGCATTCCAGATATGGTTGCCGATAGGCATTTCAAATATAGGTGCTGATAGGCATTTCAGATGTAGTTTCCGATAGGCATTTCAAAAATAGGTGTCGATAGGCATTTCAGATATAGGTGTCGATAGGCATTTCAGATATAGGTGTCGATAGGCATTACAGATATAGGTGTCGATAGGCATTTCAGATATAGGTGTCGATAGGCATTTCAGATATAGGTGTCGATAGGCATTTCAGATATAGGTGTCGATAGGCATTTCAGATATAGGTGTCGATAGGCATTTTAGATATAGGTGTCGATAGGCATTTCATATATAGGTGCCGATAGGCATTTCAGATATAGTTGCCGATTGGCATTTTAAAAATAGGTGCCGATAGGCATTTCAGATATAGAAGCCGATAGGCATTTCAAATATAGGTGCCGATAGGCATTCCAGATATGGTTGCCGATAGGCATTTCAAATATAGGTGCTGATAGGCATTTCAGATTTTGTTTCCGATAGGCATTTCAAAAATAGGTGTCGATAGGCATTTCAGATATAGGTGTCGATAGGCATTTCAGATATAGGTGCCGATAGGCATTTCAGATATAGTTGCCGATTAGCATTTTAAAAATAGGTGCCGATAGGCATTTCAGATATAGAAGCTGATAGGCATTTCAAATATAGGTGCCGATAGGCATTCCAGATATGGTTGCCGATAGGCATTTCAAATATAGGTGCTGATAGGCATTTCAGATGTAGTTTCCGATAGGCATTTCAAAAATAGGTGTCGATAGGCATTTCAGATATAGGTGTCGATAGGCATTTCAGATATAGGTGTCGATAGGCATTTCAGATATAGGTGTCGATAGGCATTTCAGAGATAGGTGTCGATAGGCATTTCAGATATAGGTGCCGATAGGCATTTCAGATATAGTCGCCGATTGGCATTTAAAAATAGGTGCCGATAGGCATTTCAGATATAGAAGCCGATAGGCATTTCAAATATAGGTGCCGATAGGCATTCCAGATATGGTTGCCGATAGGCATTTCAAATATAGGTGCTGATAGGCATTTCAGATGTAGTTTCCGATAGGCATTTCAAAAATAGGTGTCGATAGGCATTTCAGATATAGGTGTCGATAGGCATTTCAGATATAGGTGTCGATAGGCATTTCAGATATAGGTGTCGATAGGCATTTCAGATATAGGTGTCGATAGGCATTTCAGATATAGGTGCCGATAGGCATTTTAGATATAGTCGCCGATTGGCATTTAAAAATAGGTGCCGATAGGCATTTCAGATATAGAATCCGATAGGCATTTCAAATATAGGTGCCGATAGGCATTCCAGATATGGTTGCCGATAGGCATTTCAAATATAGGTGCTGATAGGCATTTCAGATGTAGTTTCCGATAGGCATTTCAAAAATAGGTGTCGATAGGCATTTCAGATATAGGTGTCGATAAGCATTTCAGATATAGGTGTCGATAGGCATTTCAGATATAGGTGTCGATAGGCATTTCAGATATAGGTGTCGATAGGCATTTCAGATATAGGTGTCGATAGGCATTTCAGATATAGGTGTCGATAGGCATTTCAGATATAGGTGTCGATAGGCATTTCAGATATAGGTGCCGATAGGCATTTCAGATATAGTTGCCGATTGGCATTTTTAAAATAGGTGCCGATAGGCATTTCAGATATAGAAGCCGATAGGCATTTCAAATATAGGTGCCGATAGGCATTCCAGATATGGTTGCCGATAGGCATTTCAAATATAGGTGCTGATAGGCATTTCAGATGTAGTTTCCGAAAGGCATTTCAAAAATAGGTGTCGATAGGCATTTCAGATATAGGTGTCGATAGGCATTTCAGATATAGGTGTCGATAGGCATTACAGATATAGGTGTCGATAGGCATTTCAGATATAGGTGTCGATAGGCATTTCAGATATAGGTGTCGATAGGCATTTCAGATATAGGTGTCGATAGGCATTTCAGATATAGGTGTCGATAGGCATTTTAGATATAGGTGTCGATAGGCATTTCATATATAGGTGCCGATAGGCATTTCAGATATAGTTGCCGATTGGCATTTTAAAAATAGGTGCCGATAGGCATTTCAGATATAGAAGCCGATAGGCATTTCAAATATAGGTGCCGATAGGCATTCCAGATATGGTTGCCGATAGGCATTTCAAATATAGGTGCTGATAGGCATTTCAGATTTTGTTTCCGATAGGCATTTCAAAAATAGGAGTCGATAGGCATTTCAGATATAGGTGTCGATAGGCATTTCAGATATAGGTGTCGATAGGCATTACAGATATAGGTGTCGATAGGCATTTCAGATATAGGTGTCGATAGGCATTTCAGATATAGGTGTCGATAGGCATTTCAGATATAGGTGTCGATAGGCATTTCAGATATAGGTGTCGATAGGCATTTCAGATATAGGTGTCGATAGGCATTTCAGATATAAGTGCCGATAGGCATTTCAGATATAGTTGCCGATTGGCATTTTAAAAATAGGTGCCGATAACCATTTCAGATATAGAAGCCGATAGGCATTTCAAATATAGGTGCCGATAGGCATTCCAGATATGGTTGCCGATAGGCATTTGAAATATAGGTGCTGATAGGCATTTCAGATGTAGTTTCCGATAGGCATTTCAAAAATAGGTGTCGATAGGCATTTCAGATATAGGTGTCGATAGGCATTTCAGATATAGGTGTCGATAGGCATTTCAGATATAGGTGTCGATAGGCATTTCAGATATAGGTGCCGATAGGCATTTCAGATATAGTTGCCGATTGGCATTTTAAAAATAGGTGCCGATAGGCATTTCAGATATAGAAGCCGATAGGCATTTCAAATATAGGTGCCGATAGGCATTCCAGATATGGTTGCCGATAGGCATTTCAAATATAGGTGCTGATAGGCATTTCAGATGTAGTTTCCGATAGGCATTTCAAAAATAGGTGTCGATAGGCATTTCAGATATAGGTGTCGATAGGCATTTCAGATATAGGTGTCAATAGGCATTTCAGATATAGGTGTCGATAGGCATTTCAGATATAGGTGTCGCTAGGCATTTCAGATATAGGTGTCGATAGGCATTTGAGATATAGGTGTCGATAGGCATTTCAGATATAGGTGTCGATAGGCATTTCAGATATATGTGTCGATAGGCATTTCAGATATAGGTGCCGATAGGCATTTCAGATATATTTGCCGATTGGCATTTTAAAAATAGGTGCCGATAGGCATTTCAGATATAGAAGCCGATAGGCATTTCAAATATAGGTGCCGATAGGCATTCCAGATATGGTTGCCGATAGGCATTTCAAATATAGGTGCTGATAGGCATTTCGGATGTAGTTTCCGATAGGCATTTCAAAAATAGGTGTCGATAGGCATTTCAGATATAGGTGTCGATAGGCATTTCAGATATAGGTGTCGATAGGCATTTCAGATATAGGTGCCGATAGGCATTTCAGATATAGTTGCCGATTGGCATTTAAAAATAGGTGCCGATAGGCATTTCAGATATAGAAGCCGATAGGCATTTCAAATATAGGCGCCGATAGGCATTCCAGATATGGTTGCCGATAGGCATTTCAAATATAGGTGCTGATAGGCATTTCAGATGTAGTTTTCGATAGGCATTTCAAAAATAGGTGTCGATAGGCATTTCAGATATAGGTGTCGATAGGCATTTCAGATATAGGTGTCGATAGGCATTTCAGATATAGGTGTCGATAGGCATTTCAGATATAGGTGTCGATAGGCATTTCAGATATAGGTGTCGATAGGCATTTCAGATATAGGTGTCGATAGGCATTTCAGATATAGGTGTCGATAGGCATTTCAGATATAGGTGCCGATAGGCATTTCAGATATAGTTGCCGAATGGCATTTTAAAAATAGGTGTCGATAGGCATTTCAGATATAGAAGCCGATAGGCATTTCAAATATAGGTGCCTATAGGCATTCCAGATATGGTTGCCGATAGGCATTTCAAATATTGGTGCTGATAGGCATTTCAGATGTAGTTTCCGATAGGCACTTCAAAAATAGGTGTCGATAGGCATTTCAGATATAGGTGTCGATAGGCATTTCAGATATAGGTGTCGATAGGCATTTCAGATATAGGTGTCGATAGGCATTTCAGATATAGGTGTCGATAGGCATTTCAGATATAGGTGTCGATAGGCATTTCAGATATAGGTGTCGATAGGTATTTCAGATATAGGTGTCGATAGGCATTTCAGATATAGGTGCCGATAGGCATTTCAGATATAGTTGCCGATTGGCATTTTAAAAATAGGTACCGATAGGCATTTCAGATATAGAAGCCGATAGGCATTTCAAATATAGGTGCCGATAGGCATTTCAGATATGGTTGCCGATAGGCATTTCAAATATAGATGCTGATAGGCATTTCAGATGTAGTTTCCGATAGGCATTTCAAAAATAGGTGTCGATAGGCATTTCAGATATAGGTGTCGATAGGCATTTCAGATATAGGTGTCGATTGGCATGACAGATATAGGTGTCGATAGGCATTTCAGATATAGGTGTCGATAGGCATTTCAGATATAGGTGTCGATAGGCATTTCAGATATAGGTGTCGATAGGCATTTCAGATATAGGTGTCGATAGGCATTTCAGATATAGGTGTCGATAGGCATTTCAGATATAAGTGCCGATAGGCATTTCAGATATAGTTGCCGATTGGCATTTTAAAAATAGGTGCCGATAGGCATTTCAGATATAGAAGCCGATAGGCATTTCAAATATAGGTGCCGATAGGCATTCCAGATATGGTTGCCGATAGGCATTTGAAATATAGGTGCTGATAGGCATTTCAGATGTAGTTTCCGATAGGCATTTCAAAAATAGGTGTCGATAGGCATTTCAGATATAGGTGTCGATAGGCATTTCAGATATAGGTGTCGATAGGCATTTCAGATATAGATGTCGATAGGCATTTCAGATATAGGTGCCGATAGGCATTTCAGATATAGGTGCCGATAGGCATTTCAGATATAGTTGCCGATTGGCATTTTAAAAATAGGTGCCGATAGGCATTTCAGATATAGAAGCCGATAGGCATTTCAAATATAGGTGCCGATAGACATTCCAGATATGGTTGCCGATAGGCATTTCAAATATAGGTGCTGATAGGCATTTCAGTTGTAGTTTCCGATAGGCATTTCAAAAATAGGTGTCGATAGGCATTTCAGATATAGGTGTCGATAGGCATTTTAGATATAGGTGTCAATAGGCATTTCAGATATAGGTGTCGATAGGCATTTCAGATATAGGTGTCGATAGGCATTTCAGATATAGGTGTCGATAGGCATTTCAGATATAGGTGTCGATAGGCATTTTAGATATAGGTGTCAATAGGCATTTCAGATATAGGTGTCGATAGGCATTTCAGATATAGGTGTCGATAGGCATTTCAGATATAGTTGTCGATAGGCATTTCAGATATAGGTGTCGATAGGCATTTCAGATATAGGTGTCGATAGGCATTTCAGATATAGGTGTCGATAGGCATTTCAGATATAGGTGCCGATAGGCATTTCAGATGTAGTTGCCGATTGGCATTTTAAAAATAGGTGCCGATAGGCATTTCAGATATAGAAGCCGATAGGCATTTCAAATATAGGTGCCGATAGGCATTCCAGATATGGTTGCCGATAGGCATTTCAAATATAGGTGCTGATAGGCATTTCAGATGTAGTTTCCGATAGGCATTTCAAAAATAGGTGTCGATAGGCATTTCAGATATAGGTGTCGATAGGCATTTCAGATATAGGTGTCGATAGGCATTTCAGATATAGGTGTCGATAGGCATTTCAGATATAGGTGTCGATAGGCATTTCAGATATAGGTGTCGATAGGCATTTCAGATATAGGTGTCGATAGGCATTTCAGATATAGGTGCCGATAGGCATTTCAGATATAGTTGCCGATTGGCATTTTAAAAATAGGTGTCGATAGGCATTTCAGATATAGAAGCCGATAGGCATTTCAAATATAGGTGCCTATAGGCATTCCAGATATGGTTGCCGATAGGCATTTCAAATATTGGTGCTGATAGGCATTTCAGATGTAGTTTCCGATAGGCACTTCAAAAATAGGTGTCGATAGGCATTTCAGATATAGGTGTCGATAGGCATTTCAGATATAGGTGTCGATAGGCATTTCAGATATAGGTGTCGATAGGCATTTCAGATATAGGTGTCGATAGGCATTTCAGATATAGGTGTCGATAGGCATTTCAGATATAGGTGTCGATAGGTATTTCAGATATAGGTGTCGATAGGCATTTCAGATATAGGTGCCGATAGGCATTTCAGATATAGTTGCCGATTGGCATTTTAAAAATAGGTACCGATAGGCATTTCAGATATAGAAGCCGATAGGCATTTCAAATATAGGTGCCGATAGGCATTTCAGATATGGTTGCCGATAGGCATTTCAAATATAGATGCTGATAGGCATTTCAGATGTAGTTTCCGATAGGCATTTCAAAAATAGGTGTCGATAGGCATTTCAGATATAGGTGTCGATAGGCATTTCAGATATAGGTGTCGATTGGCATGACAGATATAGGTGTCGATAGGCATTTCAGATATAGGTGTCGATAGGCATTTCAGATATAGGTGTCGATAGGCATTTCAGATATAGGTGTCGATAGGCATTTCAGATATAGGTGTCGATAGGCATTTCAGATATAGGTGTCGATAGGCATTTCAGATATAAGTGCCGATAGGCATTTCAGATATAGTTGCCGATTGGCATTTTAAAAATAGGTGCCGATAGGCATTTCAGATATAGAAGCCGATAGGCATTTCAAATATAGGTGCCGATAGGCATTCCAGATATGGTTGCCGATAGGCATTTGAAATATAGGTGCTGATAGGCATTTCAGATGTAGTTTCCGATAGGCATTTCAAAAATAGGTGTCGATAGGCATTTCAGATATAGGTGTCGATAGGCATTTCAGATATAGGTGTCGATAGGCATTTCAGATATAGATGTCGATAGGCATTTCAGATATAGGTGCCGATAGGCATTTCAGATATAGGTGCCGATAGGCATTTCAGATATAGTTGCCGATTGGCATTTTAAAAATAGGTGCCGATAGGCATTTCAGATATAGAAGCCGATAGGCATTTCAAATATAGGTGCCGATAGACATTCCAGATATGGTTGCCGATAGGCATTTCAAATATAGGTGCTGATAGGCATTTCAGATGTAGTTTCCGATAGGCATTTCAAAAATAGGTGTCGATAGGCATTTCAGATATAGGTGTCGATAGGCATTTTAGATATAGGTGTCAATAGGCATTTCAGATATAGGTGTTGATAGGCATTTCAGATATAGGTGTCGATAGGCATTTCAGATATAGGTGTCGATAGGCATTTTAGATATAGGTGTCAATAGGCATTTCAGATATAGGTGTCGATAGGCATTTCAGATATAAGTGCCGATAGGCATTTCAGATATAGTTGCCGATTGGCATTTTAAAAATAGGTGCCGATAGGCATTTCAGATATAGAAGCCGATAGGCATTTCAAATATAGGTGCCGATAGACATTCCAGATATGGTTGCCGATAGGCATTTCAAATATAGGTGCTGATAGGCATTTCAGATGTAGTTTCCGATAGGCATTTCAAAAATAGGTGTCGATAGGCATTTCAGATATAGGTGTCGATAGGCATTTCAGATATAGGTGTCGATAGGCATTTCAGATATAGGTGTCGATAGGCATTTCAGATATAGGTGCCGATAGGCATTTCAGATATAGTTGCCGATTGGCATTTTAAAAATAGGTGCCGATAGGCATTTCAGATATAGAAGCCGATAGGCATTTCAAATATAGGTGCCGATAGGCATTCCAGATATGGTTGCCGATAGGCATTTCAAATATAGGTGCTGATAGGCATTTCAGATGTAGTTTCCGATAGGCATTTCAAAAATAGGTGTCGATAGGCATTTCAGATATAGGTGTCGATAGGCATTTCAGATATAGGTGTCGATAGGCATTTCAGATATAGGTGTCGATAGGCATTTCAGATATAGGTGTCGATAGGCATTTCAGATATAGGTGTCGATAGGCATTTCAGATATAGGTGTCGATAGGCATTTCAGATATAGGTGCCGATAGGCATTTTAGATATAGTTGCCGATTGGCATTTAAAAATAGGTGCCAAAAGGCATTTCAGATATAGAAGCCGATAGGCATTTCAAATATAGGTGCCGATAGGCATTCCAGATATGGTCGCCGATAGGCATTTCAAATATAGGTGCTGATAGGCATTTCAGATGTAGTTTCCGATAGGCATTTCAAAAATAGGTGTCGATAGGCATTTCAGATATAGGTGTCGATAGGCATTTCAGATATAGGTGTCGATAGGCATTTCAGATATAGGTGTCGATAGGCATTTCAGATATAGGTGTCGATAGGCATTTCAGATATAGGTGTCGATAGGCATTTCAGATATAGGTGTCGATAGGCATTTCAGATATAGGTGCCGATAGGCATTTCAGATATAGTTGCCGATTGGCATTTTAAAAATAGGTGCCGATAGGCATTTCAGATATAGAAGCCGATAGGCATTTCAAATATAGGTGCCGATAGGCATTCCAGATATGGTTGCCGATAGGCATTTCAAATATAGGTGCTGATAGGCATTTCAGATGTAGTTTCCGATAGGCACTTCAAAAATAGGTGTCGATAGGCATTTCAGATATAGGTGTCGATAGGCATTTCAGATATAGGTGTCGATAGGCATTTCAGATATAGGTGTCGATAGGCATTTCAGATATAGGTGTCGATAGGCATTTCAGATATAGGTGTCGATAGGCATTTCAGATATAGGTGTCGATAGGCATTTCAGTTATAGGTGTCGATAGGCATTTCAGATATAGGTGCCGATAGGCATTTCAGATATAGTTGCCGATTGGCATTTTTAAAATAGGTGCCGATAGGCATTTCAGATATAGAAGCCGATAGGCATTTCAAATATAGGTGCCGATAGGCATTCCAGATATGGTTGCCGATAGGCATTTCAAATATAGGTGCTGAAAGGCATTTCAGATGTAGTTTCCGATAGGCATTTCAAAAATAGGTGTCGATAGGCATTTCAGATATAGGTGTCGATAGGCATTTCAGATATAGGTGTCGATAGGCATTACAGATATAGGTGTCGATAGGCATTTCAGATATAGGTGTCGATAGGCATTTCAGATATAGGTGTCGATAGGCATTTCAGATATAGGGGTCGATAGGCATTTCAGATATAGGTGTCGATAGGCATTTCAGATATAGGTGTCGATAGGCATTTCATATATAGGTGCCGATAGGCATTTCAGATATAGTTGCCGATTGGCATTTTAAAAATAGGTGCCGATAGGCATTTCAGATATAGAAGCCGATAGGCATTTCAAATATAGGTGCCGATAGGCATTCCAGATATGGTTGCCGATAGGCATTTCAAATATAGGTGCTGATAGGCACTTCAGATTTTGTTTCCGATAGGCATTTCAAAAATAGGTGTCGATAGGCATTTCAGATATAGGTGTCGATAGGCATTTCAGATATAGGTGTCGATAGGCATTACAGATATAGGTGTCGATAGGCATTTCAGATATAGGTGTCGATAGGCATTTCAGATATAGGTGTCGATAGGCATTTCAGATATAGGTGTCGATAGGCATTTCAGATATAGGTGTCGATAGGCATTTCAGATATAAGTGCCGATAGGCATTTCAGATATAGTTGCCGATTGGCATTTTAAAAAAAGGTGCCGATAGGCATTTCAGATATAGAAGCCGATAGGCATTTCAAATATAGGTGCCGATAGGCATTCCAGATATGGTTGCCGATAGGCATTTGAAATATAGGTGCTGATAGGCATTTCAGATGTAGTTTCCGATAGGCATTTCAAAAATAGGTGTCGATAGGCATTTCAGATATAGGTGTCGATAGGCATTTCAGATATAGGTGTCGATAGGCATTTCAGATATAGGTGTCGATAGGCATTTCAGATATAGGTGTCGATAGGCATTTCAGATATAGTTGCCGATTGGCATTTTAAAAATAGGTGCCGATAGGCATTTCAGATATAGAAGCCGATAGGCATTTCAAATATAGGTGCCGATAGGCATTCCAGATATGGTTGCCGATAGGCATTTCAAATATAGGTGCTGTTAGGCATTTCAGATGTAGTTTCCGATAGGCATTTCAAAAATAGGTGTCGATAGGCATTTCAGATATAGGTGTCGATAGGCATTTCAGATATAGGTGTCAATAGGCATTTCAGATATAGGTGTCGATAGGCATTTCAGATATAGGTGTCGATAGGCATTTCAGATATAGGTGTCGATAGGCATTTGAGATATAGGTGTCGATAGGCATTTCATATATAGGTGTCGATAGGCATTTCAGATATAGGTGTCGATAGGCATTTCAGATATAGGTGCCGATAGGCATTTCAGATATAGTTGCCGATTGGCATTTTAAAAATAGGTGCCGATAGGCATTTCAGATATAGAAGCCGATAGGCATTTCAAATATAGTTGCCGATAGGCATTCCAGATATGGTTGCCGATAGGCATTTCAAATATAGGTGCTGATAGGCATTTCAGATGTAGTTTCCGATAGGCATTTCAAAAATAAGTGTCGATAGGCATTTCAGATATAGGTGTCGATAGGCATTTCAGATATAGGTGTCGATAGGCATTCCAGATATAGGTGTCGATAGGCATTTCAGATATAGGTGTCGATAGGCATTTCAGATATAGGTGTCGATAGGCATTTCAGATATAGGTGCCGATAGGCATTTCAGATATAGTTGCCGATTGGCATTTTAAAAATAGGTGCCGATAGGCATTTCAGATATAGAAGCCGATAGGCATTTCAAATATAGGTGCCGATAGGCATTCCAGATATGGTTGCCGATAGGCATTTCAAATATAGGTGCTGATAGGCATTTCAGATGTAGTTTCCGATAGGCATTTCAAAAATAGGTGTCGATAGGCATTGCAGATATAGGTGTCGATAGGCATTTCAGATATAGGTGTCAATAGGCATTTCAGATATAGGTGTCGATAGGCATTTCAGATATAGGTGTCGATAGGCATTTCAGATATAGGTGTCGATAGGCATTTCAGATATAGGTGTCGATAGGCATTTCAGATATAGGTGTCGATAGGCATTTCAGATATAGGTGTCGATAGGCATTTTAGATATAGGTGCCGATAGGCATTTCAGATATAGTTGCCGATTGGCATTTTAAAAATAGGTGCCGATAGGCATTTCAGATATAGAAGCTGATAGGCATTTCAAATATAGGTGCCGATAGGCATTCCAGATATGGTTGCCGATAGGCATTTCAAATATAGGTGCTGATAGGCATTTCAGATGTAGTTTCCGATAGGCATTTCAAAAATAGGTGTCGATAGGCATTTCAGATATAGGTGTCGATAGGCATTTCAGATATAGGTGTCGATAGGCATTTCAGATATAGGTGTCGATAGGCATTTCAGATATAGGTGTCGATAGGCATTTCAGATATAGGTGTCGATAGGCATTTCAGATATAGGTGCCGATAGGCATTTCAGATATAGTTGCCGATTGGCATTTTAAAAATAGGTGCCGATAGGCATTTCAGATATAGAAGCCGATAGGCATTTCAAATATAGGTGCCGATAGGCATTCCAGATATGGTTGCCGATAGGCATTTCAAATATAGGTGCTGATAGGCATTTCAGATGTAGTTTCCGATAGGCATTTCAAAAATAGGTGTCGATAGGCATTTCAGATATAGGTGTCGATAGGCATTTCAGATATAGGTGTCGATAGGCATTTCAGATATAGGTGTCGATAGGCATTTCAGATATAGGTGTCGATAGGCATTTCAGATATAGGTGTCGATAGGCATTTTAGATATAGGTGTCGATAGGCATTTCAGATATAGGTGTCGATAAACATTTCAGATATAGGTGCCGATAGGCATTTCAGATATAGTTGCCGATTGGCATTTTAAAAATAGGTGCCGATAGGCATTTCAGATATAGAAGCCGATAGGCATTTCAAATATAGGTGCCGATAGGCATTCCAGATATGGTTGCCGATATGCATTTCAAATATAGGTGCTGATAGGCATTTCAGATGTAGTTTCCGATAGGCATTTCAAAAATAGGTGTCGATAGGCATTTCAGATATAGGTGTCGATAGGCATTTCAGATATAGGTGTCGATAGGCATTTCAGATATAGGTGTCGATAGGCATTTCAGATATAGGTGTCGATAGGCATTTCAGATGTAGGTGTCGATAGGCATTTCAGATATAGGTGCCGATAGGCATTTCAGATATAGTTGCCGATTGGCATTTTAAAAATAGGTGCCGATAGGCATTTCGGATATAGAAGCCGATAGGCATTTCAAATATAGGTGCCGATAGGCATTCCAGATATGGTTGCCGATAGGCATTTCAAATATAGGTGCTGATAGGCATTTCAGATGTAGTTTCCGATAGGCATTTCAAAAATAGGTGTCGATAGGCATTTCAGATATAGGTGTCGATAGGCATTTCAGATATAGGTGTCGATAGGCATTTCAGATATAGGTGTCGATAGGCATTTCAGATATAGGTGTCGATAGGCATTTCAGATATAGGTGTCGATAGGCATTTCAGATATAGGTGTCGATAGGCATTTTAGATATAGGTGCCGAGAGGCATTTCAGATATAGTTGCCGATTGGCATTTAAAAATGGGTGCCAAAAGGCATTTCAGATATAGAAGCCGATAGGCATTTCAAATATAGGTGCCGATAGGCATTCCAGATATGGTCGCCGATAGGCATTTCAAATATAGGTGCTGATAGGCATTTCAGATGTAGTTTCCGATAGGCATTTCAAAAATAGGTGTCGATAGGCATTTCAGATATAGGTGTCGATAGGCATTTCAGATATAGGTGTCGATAGGCATTTCAGATATAGGTGTCGATAGGCATTTCAGATATAGGTGTCGATAGGTATTTCAGATATAGGTGTCGATAGGCATTTCAGATATAGGTGCCGATAGGCATTTCAGATATAGTTGCCGATTGGCATTTTAAAAATAGGTACCGATAGGCATTTCAGATATAGAAGCCGATAGGCATTTCAAATATAGGTGCCGATAGGCATTTCAGATATGGTTGCCGATAGGCATTTCAAATATAGATGCTGATAGGCATTTCAGATGTAGTTTCCGATAGGCATTTCAAAAATAGGTGTCGATAGGCATTTCAGATAAAGGTGTCGATAGGCATTTCAGATATAGGTGTCGATAGGCATGACAGATATAGGTGTCGATAGGCATTTCAGATATAGGTGTCGATAGGCATTTCAGATATAAGTGCCGATAGGTATTTCAGATATAGTTGCCGATTGGCATTTTAAAAATAGGTGCCGATAGGCATTTCAGATATAGAAGCCGATAGGCATTTCAAATATAGGTGCCGATAGGCATTCCAGATATGGTTGCCGATAGGCATTTGAAATATAGGTGTGATAGGCATTTCAGATGTAGTTTCCGATAGGCATTTCAAAAATATGTGTCGATAGGCATTTCAGATATAGGTGTCGATAGGCATTTCAGATATAGGTGTCGATAGGCATTTCAGATATAGATGTCGATAGGCATTTCAGATATAGGTGCCGATAGGCATTTCAGATATAGGTGCCGATAGGCATTTCAGATATAGTTGCCGATTGGCATTTTAAAAATAGGTGCCGATAGGCATTTCAGATATAGAAGCCGATAGGCATTTCAAATATAGGTGCCGATAGACATTCCAGATATGGTTGCCGATAGGCATTTCAAATATAGGTGCTGATAGGCATTTCAGATGTAGTTTCCGATAGGCATTTCAAAAATAGGTGTCGATAGGCATTTCAGATATAGGTGTCGATAGGCATTTTAGATATAGGTGTCAATAGGCATTTCAGATATAGGTGTCGATAGGCATTTCAGATATAGGTGTCGATAGGCATTTCAGATATAGGTGTCGATAGGCATTTCAGATATAGGTGTCGATAGGCATTTTAGATATAGGTGTCAATAGGCATTTCAGATATAGGTGTCGATAGGCATTTCAGATATAGGTGTCGATAGGCATTTCAGATATAGGTGTCGATAGGCATTTCAGATATAGGTGTCGATAGGCATTTCAGATATAGGTGTCGATAGGCATTTCAGATATAGGTGTCGATAGGCATTTCAGATATAGGTGCCGATAGGCATTTCAGATATAGTTGCCGATTGGCATTTTAAAAATAGGTGCCGATAGGCATTTCAGATATAGAAGCCGATAGGCATTTCAAATATAGGTGCCGATAGGCATTCCAGATATGGTTGCCGATAGGCATTTCAAATATAGGTGCTGATAGGCATTTCAGATGTAGTTTCCGATAGGCATTTCAAAAATAGGTGTCGATAGGCATTTCAGATATAGGTGTCGATAGGCATTTCAGATATAGGTGTCGATAGGCATTCCAGATATAGGTGTCGATAGGCATTTCAGATATAGGTGTCGATCGGCATTTCAGATATAGTTGCCGATTGGCATTTTAAAAATAGGTGCCGATAGGCATTTCAGATATAGAAGCCGATAGGCATTTCAAATATAGGTGCCGATAGGCATTCCAGATATGGTTGCCGATAGGCATTTCAAATATAGGTGCTGATAGGCATTTCAGATGTAGTTTCCGATAGGCATTTCAAAAATAGGTGTCGATAGGCATTTCAGATATAGGTGTCGATAGGCATTTCAGATATAGGTGTCAATAGGCATTTCAGATATAGGTGTCGATAGGCATTTCAGATATAGGTGTCGATAGGCATTTCAGATATAGGTGTCGATAGGCATTTGAGATATAGGTGTCGATAGGCATTTCAGATATAGGTGTCGATAGGCATTTCAGATATAGGTGTCGATAGGCATTTCAGATATAGGTGCCGATAGGCATTTCAGATATAGTTGCCGATTGGCATTTTAAAAATAGGTGCCGATAGGCATTTCAGATATAGAAGCCGATAGGCATTTCAAATATAGGTGCCGATAGGCATTCCAGATATGGTTGCCGATAGGCATTTCAAATATAGGTGCTGATAGGCATTTCAGATGTAGTTTCCGATAGGCATTTCAAAAATAGGTGTCGATAGGCATTTCAGATATAGGTGTCGATAGGCATTTCAGATATAGGTGTCGATAGGCATTCCAGATATAGGTGTCGATAGGCATTTCAGATATAGGTGTCGATAGGCATTTCAGATATAGGTGTCGATAGGCATTTCAGATATAGGTGCCGATAGGCATTTCAGATATAGTTGCCGATTGGCATTTTAAAAATAGGTGCCGATAGGCATTTCAGATATAGAAGCCGATAGGCATTTCAAATATAGGTGCCGATAGGCATTCCAGATATGGTTGCCGATAGGCATTTCAAATATAGGTGCTGATAGGCATTTCAGATGTAGTTTCCGATAGGCATTTCAAAAATAGGTGTCGATAGGCATTGCAGATATAGGTGTCGATAGGCATTTCAGATATAGGTGTCAATAGGCATTTCAGATATAGGTGTCGATAGGCATTTCAGATATAGGTGTCGATAGGCATTTCAGATATAGGTGTCGATAGGCATTTCAGATATAGGTGTCGATAGGCATTTCAGATATAGGTGTCGATAGGCATTTCAGATATAGGTGTCGATAGGCATTTTAGATATAGGTGCCGATAGGCATTTCAGATATAGTTGCCGATTGGCATTTTAAAAATAGGTGCCGATATTCATTTCAGATATAGAAGCTGATAGGCATTTCAAATATAGGTGCCGATAGGCATTCCAGATATGGTTGCCGATAGGCATTTCAAATATAGGTGCTGATAGGCATTTCAGATGTAGTTTCCGATAGGCATTTCAAAAATAGGTGTCGATAGGCATTTCAGATATAGGTGTCGATAGGCATTTCAGATATAGGTGTCGATAGGCATTTCAGATATAGGTGTCGATAGGCATTTCAGATATAGGTGTCGATAGGCATTTCAGATATAGGTGTCGATAGGCATTTCAGATATAGGTGCCGATAGGCATTTCAGATATAGTTGCCGATTGGCATTTTAAAAATAGGTGCCGATAGGCATTTCAGATATAGAAGCCGATAGGCATTTCAAATATAGGTGCCGATAGGCATTCCAGATATGGTTGCCGATAGGCATTTCAAATATAGGTGCTGATAGGCATTTCAGATGTAGTTTCCGATAGGCATTTCAAAAATAGGTGTCGATAGGCATTTCAGATATAGGTGTCGATAGGCATTTCAGATATAGGTGTCGATAGGCATTTCAGATATAGGTGTCGATAGGCATTTCAGATATAGGTGTCGATAGGCATTTCAGATATAGGTGTCGATAGGCATTTTAGATATAGGTGTCGATAGGCATTTCAGATATAGGTGTCGATAAACATTTCAGATATAGGTGCCGATAGGCATTTCAGATATAGTTGCCGATTGGCATTTTATAAATAGGTGCCGATAGGCATTTCAGTTAAAGAAGCCGATAGGCATTTCAAATATAGGTGCCGATAGGCATTCCAGATATGGTTGCCGATATGCATTTCAAATATAGGTGCTGATAGGCATTTCAGATGTAGTTTCCGATAGGCATTTCAAAAATAGGTGTCGATAGGCATTTCAGATATAGGTGTCGATAGGCATTTCAGATATAGGTGTCGATAGGCATTTCAGATATAGGTGTCGATAGGCATTTCAGATATAGGTGTCGATAGGCATTTCAGATATAGGTGTCGATAGGCATTTCAGATATAAATGCCGATAGGCATTTCAGATATAGTTGCCGATTGGCATTTTAAAAATAGGTGCCGATAGGCATTTCAGATATAGAAGCCGATAGGCATTTAAAATATAGGTGCCGATAGGCATTCCAGATATGTTTGCCGATAGGCATTTCAAATATAGGTGCTGATAGGCATTTCAGATGTAGTTTCCGATAGGCATTTCAAAAATAGGTGTCGATAGGCATTTCAGATATAGGTGTCGATAGGCATTTCAGATATAGGTGTCGATAGGCATTTCAGATATAGGTGTCGATAGGCATTTCAGATATAGGTGTCGATAGGCATTTCAGATATAGGTGTCGATAGGCATTTCAGATATAGGTGTCGATAGGCATTTCAGATATAGGTGCCGATAGGCATTTCAGATATAGTTGCCGATTGGCATTTAAAAATAGGTGCCAAAAGGCATTTCAGATATAGAAGCCGATAGGCATTTCAAATATAGGTGCCGATAGGCATTCCAGATATGGTCGCCGATAGGCATTTCAAATATAGGTGCTGATAGGCATTTCAGATGTAGTTTCCGATAGGCATTTCAAAAATAGGTGTCGATAGGCATTTCAGATATAGGTGTCGATAGGCATTTCAGATATAGGTGTCGATAGGCATTTCAGATATAGGTGTCGATAGGCATTTCAGATATAGGTGTCGATAGGCATTTCAGATATAGGTGTCGATAGGCATTTTAGATATAGGTGTCGATAGGCATTTCAGATATAGGTGTCGATAAACATTTCAGATATAGGTGCCGATAGGCATTTCAGATATAGTTGCCGATTGGCATTTTAAAAATAGGTGCCGATAGGCATTTCAGATATAGAAGCCGATAGGCATTTCAAATATAGGTGCCGATAGGCATTCCAGATATGGTTGCCGATATGCATTTCAAATATAGGTGCTGATAGGCATTTCAGATGTAGTTTCCGATAGGCATTTCAAAAATAGGTGTCGATAGGCATTTCAGATATAGGTGTCGATAGGCATTTCAGATATAGGTGTCGATAGGCATTTCAGATATAGGTGTCGATAGGCATTTCAGATATAGGTGTCGATAGGCATTTCAGATGTAGGTGTCGATAGGCATTTCAGATATAGGTGCCGATAGGCATTTCAGATATAGTTGCCGATTGGCATTTTAAAAATAGGTGCCGATAGGCATTTCGGATATAGAAGCCGATAGGCATTTCAAATATAGGTGCCGATAGGCATTCCAGATATGGTTGCCGATAGGCATTTCAAATATAGGTGCTGATAGGCATTTCAGATGTAGTTTCCGATAGGCATTTCAAAAATAGGTGTCGATAGGCATTTCAGATATAGGTGTCGATAGGCATTTCAGATATAGGTGTCGATAGGCATTTCAGATATAGGTGTCGATAGGCATTTCAGATATAGGTGTCGATAGGCATTTCAGATATAGGTGTCGATAGGCATTTCAGATATAGGTGTCGATAGGCATTTTAGATATAGGTGCTGATAGGCATTTCAGATATAGTTGCCGATTGGCATTTAAAAATAGGTGCCAAAAGGCATTTCAGATATAGAAGCCGATAGGCATTTCAAATATAGGTGCCGATAGGCATTCCAGATATGGTCGCCGATAGGCATTTCAAATATAGGTGCTGATAGGCATTTCAGATGTAGTTTCCGATAGGCATTTCAAAAATAGGTGTCGATAGGCATTTCATATATAGGTGTCGATAGGCATTTCAGATATAGGTGTCGATAGGCATTTCAGATATAGGTGTCGATAGGCATTTCAGATATAGGTGTCGATAGGTATTTCAGATATAGGTGTCGATAGGCATTTCAGATATAAGTGCCGATAGGCATTTCAGATATAGTTGCCGATTGGCATTTTAAAAATAGGTACCGATAGGCATTTCAGATATAGAAGCCGATAGGCATTTCAAATATAGGTGCCGATAGGCATTTCAGATATGGTTGCCGATAGGCATTTCAAATATAGATGCTGATAGGCATTTCAGATGTAGTTTCCGATAGGCATTTCAAAAATAGGTGTCGATAGGCATTTCAGATATAGGTGTCGATAGGCATTTCAGATATAGGTGTCGATAGGCATGACAGATATAGGTGTCGATAGGCATTTCAGATATAGGTGTCGATAGGCATTTCAGATATAGGTGTCGATAGGCATTTCAGATATAGGTGTCGAAAGCCATTTCAGATATAGGTGTCGATAGGCATTTCAGATATAGGTGTCGATAGGCATTTCAGATATAAGTGCCGATAGGCATTTCAGATATAGTTGCCGATTGGCATTTTAAAAATAGGTGCCGATAGGCATTTCAGATATAGAAGCCGATAGGCATTTCAAATATAGGTGCCGATAGGCATTCCAGATATGGTTGCCGATAGGCATTTGAAATATAGGTGCTGATAGGCATTTCAGATGTAGTTTCCGATAGGCATTTCAAAAATATGTGTCGATAGGCATTTCAGATATAGGTGTCGATAGGCATTTCAGATATAGGTGTCGATAGGCATTTCAGATATAGATGTCGATAGGCATTTCAGATATAGGTGCCGATAGGCATTTCAGATATAGGTGCCGATAGGCATTTCAGATATAGTTGCCGATTGGCATTTTAAAAATAGGTGCCGATAGGCATTTCAGATATAGAAGCCGATAGGCATTTCAAATATAGGTGCCGATAGACATTCCAGATATGGTTGCCGATAGGCATTTCAAATATAGGTGCTGATAGGCATTTCAGATGTAGTTTCCGATAGGCATTTCAAAAATAGGTGTCGATAGGCATTTCAGATATAGGTGTCGATAGGCATTTTAGATATAGGTGTCAATAGGCATTTCAGATATAGGTGTCGATAGGCATTTCAGATATAGGTGTCGATAGGCATTTCAGATATAGGTGTCGATAGGCATTTCAGATATAGGTGTCGATAGGCATTTTAGATATAGGTGTCAATAGGCATTTCAGATATAGGTGTCGATAGGCATTTCAGATATAGGTGTCGATAGGCATTTCAGATATAGGTGTCGATAGGCATTTCAGATATAGGTGTCGATAGGCATTTCAGATATAGGTGTCGATAGGCATTTCAGATATAGGTGTCGATAGGCATTTCAGATATAGGTGCCGATAGGCATTTCAGATATAGTTGCCGATTGGCATTTTAAAAATAGGTGCCGATAGGCATTTCAGATATAGAAGCCGATCGGCATTTCAAATATAGGTGCCGATAGGCATTCCAGATATGGTTGCCGATAGGCATTTCAAATATAGGTGCTGATAGGCATTTCAGATGTAGTTTCCGATAGGCATTTCAAAAATAGGTGTCGATAGGCATTTCAGATATAGGTGTCGATAGGCATTTCAGATATAGGTGTCGATAGGCATTTCAGATATAGGTGTCGATAGGCATTTCAGATATAGGTGTCGATCGGCATTTCAGATATAGTTGCCGATTGGCATTTTAAAAATAGGTGCCGATAGGCATTTCAGATATAGAAGCCGATAGGCATTTCAAATATAGGTGCCGATAGGCATTCCAGATATGGTTGCCGATAGGCATTTCAAATATAGGTGCTGATAGGCATTTCAGATGTAGTTTCCGATAGGCATTTCAAAAATAGGTGTCGATAGGCATTTCAGATATAGGTGTCGATAGGCATTTCAGATATAGGTGTCAATAGGCATTTCAGATATAGGTGTCGATAGGCATTTCAGATATAGGTGTCGATAGGCATTTCAGATATAGGTGTCGATAGGCATTTGAGATATAGGTGTCGATAGGCATTTCAGATATAGGTGTCGATAGGCATTTCAGATATAGGTGTCGATAGGCATTTCAGATATAGGTGCCGATAGGCATTTCAGATATAGTTGCCGATTGGCATTTTAAAAATAGGTGCCGATAGGCATTTCAGATATAGAAGCCGATAGGCATTTCAAATATAGGTGCCGATAGGCATTCCAGATATGGTTGCCGATAGGCATTTCAAATATAGGTGCTGATAGGCATTTCAGATGTAGTTTCCGATAGGCATTTCAAAAATAGGTGTCGATAGGCATTTCAGATATAGGTGTCGATAGGCATTTCAGATATAGGTGTCGATAGGCATTCCAGATATAGGTGTCGATAGGCATTTCAGATATAGGTGTCGATAGGCATTTCAGATATAGGTGTCGATAGGCATTTCAGATATAGGTGTCGATAAGCATTTCAGATATAGGTGCCGATAGGCATTTCAGATATAGTTGCCGATTGGCATTTTAAAAATAGGTGCCGATAGGCATTTCAGATATAGAAGCCGATAGGCATTTCAAATATAGGTGCCGATAGGCATTCCAGATATGGTTGCCGATAGGCATTTCAAATATAGGTGCTGATAGGCATTTCAGATGTAGTTTCCGATAGGCACTTCAAAAATAGGTGTCGATAGGCATTTCAGATATAGGTGTCGATAGGCATTTCAGATATAGGTGTCGATAGGCATTTCAGATATAGGTGTCGATAGGCATTTTAGATATAGGTGTCGATAGGCATTCCAGATATGGTTGCCGATAGACATTTCAAATATAGGTGCTGATAGGCATTTCAGATGTAGTTTCCGATAGGCATTCCAAAAATAGGTGTCGATAAGCATTTCAGATATAGGTGTCGATAGGCATTTCAGATATAGGTGTCGATAGGCATTTCAGATATAGGTGTCGATAGGCATTTCAGATATAGGTGTCGATAGGCATTTCAGATATAGGTGTCGATAGGCATTTCAGATATAGGTGTCGATAGGCATTTCAGATATAAGTGTCGATAGGCATTTCAGATATAGGTGCCGATAGGCATTTCAGATATAGTTGCCGATTGGCATTTTAAAAATAGGTGCCGATAGGCATTTCAGATATAGAAGCCGATAGGCATTTCAAATATAGGTGCCGATAGGCATTCCAGATATGGTTGCCGATAGGCATTTCAAATATAGGTGCTGATAGGCATTTCAGATGTAGTTTCCGAAAGGCATTTCAAAAATAGGTGTCGATAGGCATTTCAGATATAAGTGTCGATAGGCATTTCAGATATAGGTGTCGATAGGCATTTCAGATATAGGTGTCGATAGGCATTTCAGATATAGGTGTCGATAGGCATTTCAGATATAGGTGTCGATAGGCATTACAGATATAGGTGTCGATAGGCATTTCAGATATAGGTGTCGATAGGCATTTCAGATATAGGTGCCGATAGGCATTTCAGATATAGTTGTCGATTGGCATTTTAAAAATAGGTGCCGATAGGCTTTTCAGATATAGAAGCCGATTGGCATTTTAAAAATAGGTGCCGATAAGCATTTTAGATATAGAAGCCGATAGGCATTTCAAATATAGGTGCCGATAGGCATTCCAGATATGGTTGCCGATAAGCATTTCAAATATAGGTGCTGATAGGCATTTCAGATGTAGTTTCCGATAGGCATTTCAAAAATAGGTGTCGATAGGCATTTCAGATATAGGTGTCGATAGGCATTTCAGATATAGGTGTCGATAGGCATTTCAGATATATGTGTCGATAGGCATTTCAGATATAGGTGTCGATAGGCATTTCAGATATAGGTGTCGATAGGCATTTCAGATATAGGTGTCGACAGGCATTTCAGATATAGGTGTCGATTGGCATTTCAGATATAGGTGCCGATAGGCATTTCAGATATAGAAGCCGATAGGCATTTCAAATATAGGTGCCGATAGGCATTCCAGATATGGTTGCCGATAGGCATTTCAAATATAGGTGCTGATAGGCATTTGAGATGTAGTTTCCGATAGGCATTTCAAAAATAGGTTTCGATAGGCATTTCAGATATAGGTGTCGATAGGCATTTCAGATATAGGTGTCGATAGGCATTTCAGATATAGGTGTCGATAGGCATTTCAGATATAGGTGTCGATAGGCATTACAGATATAGGTGTCGATAGGCATTTCAGATATAGGTGTCGATAGGCATTTCAGATATAGGTGTCGATAGGCATTTCAGATATAGGTGTCGATAGGCATTTCAGATATAGGTGTCGATAGGCATTTCAGATATAGGTGTCGATAGGTATTTCAGATATAAGTGCCGATAGGCATTTCAGATATAGTTGCCGATTGACATTTTAAAAATAGGTGCCGATAGGAATTTCAGATATAGAAGCCGAAAGGCATTTCAAATATAGGTGCCGATAGGCATTCCAGATATGGTTGCCGATAGGCATTTGAAATATAGGTGCTGATAGGCATTTCAGATGTAGTTTCCGATAGGCATTTCAAAAATAGGTGTCGATAGGCATTTCAGATATAGGTGTCGATAGGCATTTTAGATATAGGTGTCAATAGGCATTTCAGATATAGGTGTCGATAGGCATTTCAGATATAGGTGTCGATAGGCATTTCAGATATAGGTGTCGATAGGCATTTCAGATATAGGTGTCGATAGGCATTTTAGATATAGGTGTCAATAGGCATTTCAGATATAGGTGTCGATAGGCATTTCAGATATAGGTGTCGATAGGCATTTCAGATATAGGTGTCGATAGGCATTTCAGATATAGGTGTCGATAGGCATTTCAGATATAGGTGTCGATAGGCATTTCAGATATAGGTGTCGATAGGCATTTCAGATATAGGTGCCGATAGGCATTTCAGATATAGTTGCCGATTGGCATTTTAAAAATAGGTGCCGATAGGCATTTCAGATATAGAAGCCGATCGGCATTTCAAATATAGGTGCCGATAGGCATTCCAGATATGGTTGCCGATAGGCATTTCAAATATAGGTGCTGATAGGCATTTCAGATGTAGTTTCCGATAGGCATTTCAAAAATAGGTGTCGATAGGCATTTCAGATATAGGTGTCGATAGGCATTTCAGATATAGGTGTCGATAGGCATTTCAGATATAGGTGTCGATAGGCATTTCAGATATAGGTGTCGATCGGCATTTCAGATATAGTTGCCGATTGGCATTTTAAAAATAGGTGCCGATAGGCATTTCAGATATAGAAGCCGATAGGCATTTCAAATATAGGTGCCGATAGGCATTCCAGATATGGTTGCCGATAGGCATTTCAAATATAGGTGCTGATAGGCATTTCAGATGTAGTTTCCGATAGGCATTTCAAAAATAGGTGTCGATAGGCATTTCAGATATAGGTGTCGATAGGCATTTCAGATATAGGTGTCAATAGGCATTTCAGATATAGGTGTCGATAGGCATTTCAGATATAGGTGTCGATAGGCATTTCAGATATAGGTGTCGATAGGCATTTGAGATATAGGTGTCGATAGGCATTTCAGATATAGGTGTCGATAGGCATTTCAGATATAGGTGTCGATAGGCATTTCAGATATAGGTGCCGATAGGCATTTCAGATATAGTTGCCGATTGGCATTTTAAAAATAGGTGCCGATAGGCATTTCAGATATAGAAGCCGATAGGCATTTCAAATATAGGTGCCGATAGGCATTCCAGATATGGTTGCCGATAGGCATTTCAAATATAGGTGCTGATAGGCATTTCAGATGTAGTTTCCGATAGGCATTTCAAAAATAGGTGTCGATAGGCATTTCAGATATAGGTGTCGATAGGCATTTCAGATATAGGTGTCGATAGGCATTTCAGATATAGGTGTCGATAGGCATTTCAGATATAGGTGTCGATAGGCATTTCAGATATAGGTGTCGATAGGCATTTCAGATATAGGTGCCGATAGGCATTTCAGATATAGTTGCCGATTGGCATTTTAAAAATAGGTGCCGATAGGCATTTCAGATATAGAAGCCGATAGGCATTTCAAATATAGGTGCCGATAGGCATTCCAGATATGGTTGCCGATAGACATTTCAAATATAGGTACTGATAGGCATTTCAGATGTAGTTTCCGATAGGCATTTCAAAAATAGGTGTCGATAGGCATTTCAGATATAGGTGTCGATAGGCATTTCAGATATAGGTGTCAATAGGCATTTCAGATATAGGTGTCGATAGGCATTTCAGATATAGGTGTCGATAGGCATTTCAGATATAGGTGTCGATAGGCATTTCAGATATAGGTGTCGATAGGCATTTCAGATATGGGTGTCGATAGGCATTTCAGATATAGGTGTCGATAGGCATTTCAGATATAGGTGCCGATAGGCATTTCAGATATAGTTGCCGATTGGCATTTTAAAAATAGGTGCCGATAGGCATTTCAGATATAGAAGCCGATAGGCATTTCAAATATAGGTGCTGATAGGCATTCCAGATATGGTTGCCGATAGGCATTTCAAATATAGGTGCTGATAGGCATTTCAGATGTTGTTTCCGATAGGCATTTCAAAAATAGGTGTCGATAGGCATTTCAGATATAGGTGTCGATAGGCATTTCAGATATAGGTGTCGATAGGCATTTCAGATATAGGTGTCGATAGGCATTTCAGATATAGGTATCGATAGGCATTTCAGATATAGGTGCCGATAGGCATTTCAGATATATTTGCCGATTGGCATTTTAAAAATAGGTGCCGATAGGCATTTCAGATATAGAAGCCGATAGGCATTTCAAATATAGGTGCCGATAGGCATTCCAGATATGGTTGCCGATAGGCATTTCAAATATAGGTGCTGATAGGCATTTCAGATGTAGTTTCCGATAGGCATTTCAAAAATAGGTGTCGATAGGCATTTCAGATATAGGTGTCGATAGGCATTTCAGATATAGGTGTCGATAGGCATTTCAGATATAGGTGTCGATAGGCATTTCAGATATAGGTGTCGATAGGCATTTCAGATATAGGTGTCGATAGGCATTTCAGATATAGGTGTCGATAGGCATTTCAGATATAGGTGTCGATAGGCATTTTAGATATAGGTGTCGATAGGCATTTCAGATATAAGTGCCGATAGGCATTTCAGATATAGTTGCCGATTGGCATTTTAAAAATAGGTGCCGATAGGCATTTCAGATATAGAAGCCGATAGGCATTTCAAATATAGGTGCCGATAGGCATTCCAGATATGGTTGCCGATAGGCATTTGAAATATAGGTGCTGATAGGCATTTCAGATGTAGTTTCCGATAGGCATTTCAAAAATAGGTGTCGATAGGCATTTCAGATATAGGTGTCGATAGGCATTTCAGATATAAGTGTCGATAGGCATTTCAGATATAGGTGTCGATAGGCATTTCAGATATAGGTGCCGATAGCCATTTCAGATATAGTTGCCGATTGGCATTTTAAAAATAGGTGCCGATAGGCATTTCAGATATAGAAGCCGATAGGCATTTCAAATATAGGTGCCGATAGGCATTCCAGATATGGTTGCCGATAGGCATTTCAAATATAGGTGCTGATAGGCATTTCAGATGTAGTTTCCGATAGGCATTTCAAAAATAGGTGTCGATAGGCATTTCAGATATAGGTGTCGATAGGCATTTCAGATATAGGTGTCAATAGGCATTTCAGATATAGGTGTCGATAGGCATTTCAGATATAGGTGTCGATAGGCATTTTAAGATATAGGTGTCGATAGGCATTTCAGATATAGGTGTCGATAGGCATTTCAGATATAGGTGTCGATAGGCATTTCAGATATAGGTGTCGATAGGCATTTCAGATATAGGTGCCGATAGGCATTTCAGATATAGTTGCCGATTGGCATTTTAAAAATAGGTGCCGATAGGCATTTCAGATATAGAAGCCGATAGGCATTTCAAATATAGGTGCCGATAGGCATTCCAGATATGGTTGCCGATAGGCATTTCAAATATAGGTGCTGATAGGCATTTCAGATGTAGTTTCCGATAGGCATTTCAAAAATAGGTGTCGATAGGCATTTCAGATATAGGTGTCGATAGGCATTTCAGATATAGGTGTCGATAGGCATTTCAGATATAGGTGTCGATAGGCATTTCAGATATAGGTGTCGATAGGCATTTCAGATATAGGTGTCGATAGGCATTTCAGATATAGGTGCCGATAGGCATTTCAGATATAGTTGCCGATTGGCATTTTAAAAATAGGTGCCGATAGGCATTTCAGATATAGAAGCCGATAGGCATTTCAAATATAGGTGCCGATAGGCATTCCAGATATGGTTGCCGATAGGCATTTCAAATATAGGTACTGATAGGCATTTCAGATGTAGTTTCCGATAGGCATTTCAAAAATAGGTGTCGATAGGCATTTCAGATATAGGTGTCGATAGGCATTTCAGATATAGGTGTCAATAGGCATTTCAGATATAGGTGTCGATAGGCATTTCAGATATAGGTGTCGATAGGCATTTCAGATATAGGTGTCGATAGGCATTTCAGATATAGGTGTCGATAGGCATTTCAGATATGGGTGTCGATAGGCATTTCAGATATAGGTGTCGATAGGCATTTCAGATATAGGTGCCGATAGGCATTTCAGATATAGTTGCCGATTGGCATTTTAAAAATAGGTGCCGATAGGCATTTCAGATATAGAAGCCGATAGGCATTTCAAATATAGGTGCCGATAGGCATTCCAGATATGGTTGCCGATAGGCATTTCAAATATAGGTGCTGATAGGCATTTCAGATGTAGTTTCCGATAGGCATTTCAAAAATAGGTGTCGATAGGCTATTCAGATATAGGTGTCGATAGGCATTTCAGATATAAGTGTCGATAGGCATTTCAGATATAGGTGTCGATAGGCATTTCAGATATAGGTGTCGATAGGCATTTCAGATATAGGTGTCGATAGGCATTTCAGATATAGGTGTCGATAGGCATTTCAGATATAGGTGTCGATAGGCATTTCAGATATAGGTGTCGATAGGCATTTCAGATATAGGTGCCGATAGGCATTTCAGATATAGTTGCCGATTGGTATTTAAAAATAGGTGCCGATAGGCATTTCAGATATAGAAGCCGATAGGCATTTCAAATATAGGCGCCGATAGGCATTCCAGATATGGTTGCCGATAGGCATTTCAAATATAGGTGCTGATAGGCATTTCAGATGTAGTTTCCGATAGGCATTTCAAAAATAGGTGTCGATAGGCATTTCAGATATAGGTGTCGATAGGCATTTCAGATATAGGTGTCGATAGGCATTTCAGATATAGGTGTCGATAGGCATTTCAGATATAGGTGCCGATAGGCATTTCAGATATAGGTGTCGATAGGCATTTCAGATATACGTGTCGATAGGCATTCCAGATATGGTTGCCGATAGGCATTTCAAATATAGGTGCTGATAGGCATTTCAGATGTTGTTTCCGATAGGCATTTCAAAAATAGGTGTCGATAGGCATTTCAGATATAGGTGTCGATAGGCATTTCAGATATAGGTGTCGATAGGCATTACAGATATAGGTGTCGATAGGCATTTCAGATATAGGTGCCGATAGGCATTTCAGATATAGTTGCCGATTGGCATTTTAAAAATAGGTGCCGATAGGCATTTCAGATATAGAAGCCGATAGGCATTTCAAATATAGGTGCCGATAGGCATTCCAGATATGGTTGCCGATAGGCATTTCAAATATAGGTGCTGATAGGCATTTCAGATGTAGTTTCCGATAGGCATTTCAAAAATAGGTGTCGATAGGCATTTCAGATATAGGTGTCGATAGGCATTTCAGATATAGGTGTCGATAGGCATTACAGATATAGGTGTCGATAGGCATTTCAGATATAGGTGTCGATAGGCATTTCAGATATAGGTGTCGATAGGCATTTCAGATATAGGTGTCGATAGGCATTTCAGATATAGAAGCCGATAGGCATTTCAAATATAGGTGCCGATAGGCATTCCAGATATGGTTGCCGATAGGCATTTGAAATATAGGTGCTGATAGGCATTTCAGATGTAGTTTCCGATAGGCATTTCAAAAATAGGTGTCGATAGGCATTTCAGATATAGGTGTCGATAGGCATTTCAGATATAGGTGTCGATAGGCATTTCAGATATAGGTGTCGATAGGCATTTCAGATATAGGTGTCGATAGGCATTTCAGATATAGGTGCCGATAGGCATTTCAGATATAGTTGCCGATTGGCATTTTAAAAATAGGTGCCGATAGGCATTTCAGATATAGAAGCCGATAGGTATTTCAAATATAGGTGCCGATAGGCCTTCCAGATATGGTTGCCGATAGGCATTTCAAATATAGGTGCTGATAGGCATTTCAGATGTAGTTTCCGATAGGCATTTCAAAAATAGGTGTCGATAGGCATTTCAGATATAGGTGTCGATAGGCATTTCAGATATAGGTGTCAATAGGCATTTCAGATATAGGTGTCGAAAGGCATTTCAGATATAGGTGTCGATAGGCATTTCAGATATAGGTGTCGATAGGCATTTCAGATATAGGTGTCGATAGGCATTTCAGATATAGGTGTCGATAGGCATTTCAGATATAGGTGTCGATAGGCATTTCAGATATAGGTGCCGATAGGCATTTCAGATATAGTTGCCGATTGGCATTTTAAAAATAGATGCCGATAGGCATTTCAGATATAGAAGCCGATAGGCATTTCAAATATAGGTGCCGATAGGCATTCCAGATATGGTTGCCGATAGGCATTTCAAATATAGGTGCTGATAGGCATTTCAGATGTAGTTTCCGATAGGCATTTCAAAAATAGGTGTCGATAGGCATTTCAGATATAGGTGTCGATAGGCATTTCAGATATAGGTGTCGATAAACATTTCAGATATAGGTGTCGATAGGCATTTCAGATATAGGTGTCGATAGGCATTTCAGATATAGGTGTCGATAGGCATTTCAGATATAGGTGCCGATAGGCATTTCAGATATAGTTGCCGATTGGCATTTTAAAAATAGGTGCCGATAGGCATTTCAGATATAGAAGCCGATAGGCATTTCAAATATAGGTGCCGATAGGCATTCCAGATATGGTTGCCGATAGGCATTTCAAATATAGGTGCTGATAGGCATTTCAGATGTGGCTTCCGATAGGCATTTCAAAAATAGGTGTCGATAGGCATTTCAGATATAGGTGTCGATAGGCATTTCAGGTATAGGTGTCGATAGGCATTTCAGATATAGGTGTCAATAGGCATTTCAGATATAGGTGTCGATAGGCATTTCAGATATAGGTGTCGATAGGCATTTCAGATATAGGTGTCGATAGGCATTTCAGATATAGGTGTCGATAGGCATTTCAGATATAAGTGTCGATAGGCATTTCAGATATAGGTGTCGATAGGCATTTCAGATATAGGTGCCGATAGGCATTTCAGATATAGTTGCCGATTGGCATTTTAAAAATAGGTGCCGATAGGCATTTCAGATATAGAAGCCGATAGGCATTTCAAATATAGGTGCCGATAGGCATTCCAGATATGGTTGCCGATAGGCATTTCAAATATAGGTGCTGATAGGCATTTCAGATGTTGTTTCCGATAGGCATTTCAAAAATAGGTGTCGATAGGAATTTCAGATATAGGTGTCGATAGGCATTTCAGATATAGGTGTCGATAGGCATTTCAGATATAGGTGTCGATAGGCATTTCAGATATAGGTGTCGATAGGCATTTCAGATATAGGTGCCGATAGGCATTTCAGATATAGTTGCCGATTGGCATTTTAAAAATAGGTGCCGATAGGCATTTCAGATATAGAAGCCGATAGGCATTTCAAATATAGGTGCCGATAGGCATTCCAGATATGGTTGCCGATAGGCATTTCAGATGTAGTTTCCGATAGGCATTTCAAAAATAGGTGTCGATAGGCATTTCAGATATAGGTGTCGATAGGCATTTCAGATATAGGTGTCGATAGGCATTTCAGATATAGGTGTCGATAGGCATTTCAGATATAGGTGTCGATAGGCATTTCAAATATAGGTGCCGATAGGCATTCCAGATATGGTTGCCGATAGGCATTTCAAATATAGGTGCCGATAGGCATTTCAGATATAGAAGCCGATAGGCATTTCAAATATAGGTGCCGATAGGCATTCCAGATATGGTTGCCGATAGGCATTTGAAATATAGGTGCTGATAGGCATTTCAGATGTAGTTTCCGATAGGCATTTCAAAAATAGGTGTCGATAGGCATTTCAGATATAGGTGTCGATAGGCATTTCAGATATAGGTGTCGATAGGCATTTCAGATATAGGTGTCGATAGGCATTTCAGATATAGGTGCCGATAGGCATTTCAGATATAGGTGCCGATAGGCATTTCAGATATAGTTGCCGATTGGCATTTTAAAAATAGGTGCCGATAGGCATTTCAGATATAGAAGCCGATAGGCATTTCAAATATAGGTGCCGATAGACATTCCAGATATGGTTGCCGATAGGCATTTCAAATATAGGTGCTGATAGGCATTTCAGATGTAGTTTCGGATAGGCATTTCAAAAATAGGTGTCGATAGGCATTTCAGATATAGGTGTCGATAGGCATTTTAGATATAGGTGTCAATAGGCATTTCAGATATAGGTGTCGATAGGCATTTCAGATATAGGTGTCGATAGGCATTTCAGATATAGGTGTCGATAGGCATTTCAGATATAGGTGTCGATAGGCATTTCAGATATAGGTGTCGATAGGCATTTCAGATATAGGTGTCGATAGGCATTTCAGATATAGGTGCCGATAGGCATTTCAGATATAGTTGCCGATTGGCATTTTAAAAATAGGTGCCGATAGGCATTTCAGATATAGAAGCCGATAGGCATTTCAAATATAGGTGCCGATAGGCATTCCAGATATGGTTGCCGATAGGCATTTCAAATATAGGTGCTGATAGGCATTTCAGATGTAGTTTCCGATAGGCATTTCAAAAATAGGTGTCGATAGGCATTTCAGATATAGGTGTCGATAGGCATTTCAGATATAGGTGTCGATAGGCATTTCAGATATAGGTGTCGATAGGCATTTCAGATATAGGTGTCGATAGGCATTTCAGATATAGGTGTCGATAGGCATTTCAGATATAGGTGTCGATAGGCATTTCAGATATAGGTGTCGATAGGCATTTCAGATATAGGTGCCGATAGGCATTTCAGATATAGTTGCCGATTGGCATTTTTAAAATAGGTGCCGATAGGCATTTCAGATATAGAAGCCGATAGGCATTTCAAATATAGGTGCCGATAGGCATTCCAGATATGGTTGCCGATAGGCATTTCAAATATAGGTGCTGAAAGGCATTTCAGATGTAGTTTCCGATAGGCATTTCAAAAATAGGTGTCGATAGGCATTTCAGATATAGGTGTCGATAGGCATTTCAGATATAGGTGTCGATAGGCATTACAGATATAGGTGTCGATAGGCATTTCAGATATAGGTGTCGATAGGCATTTCAGATATAGGTGTCGATAGGCATTTCAGATATAAGTGCCGATAGGCATTTCAGATATAGTTGCCGATTGGCATTTTAAAAATAGGTGCCGATAGGCATTTCAGATATAGAAGCCGATAGGCATTTCAAATATAGGTGCCGATAGGCATTCCAGATATGGTTGCCGATAGGCATTTCAAATATAGGTGCTGATAGGCATTTCAGATGTAGTTTCCGATAGGCATTTCAAAAATAGGTGTCGATAGGCATTTCAGATATAGGTGTCGATAGGCATTTCAGATATAGGTGTCGATAGGCATTTCAGATATAGGTGTCGATAGGCATTTCAGATATAGGTGTCGATAGGCATTTCAGATATAGGTGTCGATAGGCATTTCAGATATAGGTGCCGATAGGCATTTCAGATATAGTTGCCGATTGGCATTTTAAAAATAGGTGCCGATAGGCATTTCAGATATAGAAGCCGATAGGCATTTCAAATATAGGTGCCGATAGGCATTCCAGATATGGTTGCCGATAGGCATTTCAAATATAGGTGCTGATAGGCATTTCAGATGTGGCTTCCGATAGGCATTTCAAAAATAGGTGTCGATAGGCATTTCAGATATAGGTGTCGATAGGCATTTCAGATATAGGTGTCGATAGGCATTTCAGATATAGGTGTCAATAGGCATTTCAGATATAGGTGTCGATAGGCATTTCAGATATAGGTGTCGATAGGCATTTCAGATATAGGTGTCGATAGGCATTTCAGATATAGGTGTCGATAGGCATTTCAGATATGAGTGTCGATAGGCATTTCAGATATAGGTGTCGATAGGCATTTCAGATATAGGTGCCGATAGGCATTTCAGATATAGTTGCCGATTGGCATTTTAAAAATAGGTGCCGATAGGCATTTCAGATATAGAAGCCGATAGGCATTTCAAATATAGGTGCCGATAGGCATTCCAGATATGGTTGCCGATAGGCATTTCAAATATAGGTGCTGATAGGCATTTCAGATGTTGTTTCCGATAGGCATTTCAAAAATAGGTGTCGATAGGCATTTCAGATATAGGTGTCGATAGGCATTTCAGATATAGGTGTCGATAGGCATTTCAGATATAGGTGTCGATAGGCATTTCAGATATAGGTGTCGATAGGCATTTCAGATATAGGTGCCGATAGGCATTTCAGATATAGTTGCCGATTGGCATTTTAAAAATAGGTGCCGATAGGCATTTCAGATATAGAAGCCGATAGGCATTTCAAATATAGGTGCCGATAGGCATTCCAGATATGGTTGCCGATAGGCATTTCAAATATAGGTGCTGATAGGCATTTCAGATGTAGTTTCCGATAGGCATTTCAAAAATAGGTGTCGATAGGCATTTCAGATATAGGTGTCGATAGGCATTTCAGATATAGGTGTCGATAGGCATTTCAGATATAGGTGTCGATAGGCATTTCAGATATAGGTGTCGATAGGCATTTCAAATATAGGTGCCGATAGGCATTCCAGATATGGTTGCCGATAGGCATTTCAAATATAGGTGCCGATAGGCATTTCAGATATAGAAGCCGATAGGCATTTCAAATATAGGTGCCGATAGGCATTCCAGATATGGTTGCCGATAGGCATTTGAAATATAGGTGCTGATAGGCATTTCAGATGTAGTTTCCGATAGGCATTTCAAAAATAGGTGTCGATAGGCATTTCAGATATAGGTGTCGATAGGCATTTCAGATATAGGTGTCGATAGGCATTTCAGATATAGGTGTCGATAGGCATTTCAGATATAGGTGCCGATAGGCATTTCAGATATAGGTGCCGATAGGCATTTCAGATATAGTTGCCGATTGGCATTTTAAAAATAGGTGCCGATAGGCATTTCAGATATAGAAGCCGATAGGCATTTCAAATATAGGTGCCGATAGGCATTCCAGATATGGTTGCCGATAGGCATTTCAAATATAGGTGCTGATAGGCATTTCAGATGTAGTTTCCGATAGGCATTTCAAAAATAGGTGTCGATAGGCATTTCAGATATAGGTGTCCATAGGCATTTCAGATATAGGTGTCGATAGGCATTTCAGATATAGGTGTCGATAGGCATTTCAGATATAGGTGTCGATAGGCATTTCAGATATAGGTGTCGATAGGCATTTCAGATATAGGTGTCGATAGGCATTTCAGATTTAGGTGTCGATAGGCATTTCAGATATAGGTGCCGATAGGCATTTCAGATATAGTTGCCGATTGGCATTTTTAAAATAGGTGCCGATAGGCATTTCAGATATAGAAGCCGATAGGCATTTCAAATATAAGTGCCGATAGGCATTCCAGATATGGTTGCCGATAGGCATTTCAAATATAGGTGCTGATAGGCATTTCAGATGTAGTTTCCGATAGGCATTTCAAAAATAGGTGTCGATAGGCATTTCAGATATAGGTGTCGATAGGCATTTCAGATATAGGTGTCGATAGGCATTACAGATATAGGTGTCGATAGGCATTTCAGATATAGGTGTCGATAGGCATTTCAGATATAGGTGTCGATAGGCATTTCGGATATAGGTGTCAATAGGCATTTCAGATATAGGTGTCGATAGGCATTTCAGATATAGATGCCGATAGGCATTTCAAATATAGGTGCCGATAGGCATTCCAGATATGGTTGCCGATAGGCATTCCAGATATGGTTGCCGATAGGCATTTGAAATATAGGTGCTGATAGGCATTTCAGATGTAGTTTCCGATAGGCATTTCAAAAATAGGTGTCGATAGGCATTTCAGATATAGGTGTCGATAGGCATTTCAGATATAGGTGTCGATAGGCATTTCAGATATAGGTGTCGATAGGCATTTCAGATATAGGTGCCGATAGGCATTTCAGATATAGGTGCCGATAGGCATTTCAGATATAGTTGCCGATTGGCATTTTAAAAATAGGTGCCGATAGGCATTTCAGATATAGAAGCCGATAGGCATTTCAAATATAGGTGCCGATAGACATTCCAGATATGGTTGCCGATAGGCATTTCAAATATAGGTGCTGATAGGCATTTCAGATGTAGTTTCCGATAGGCATTTCAAAAATAGGTGTCGATAGGCATTTCAGATATAGGTGTCGATAGGCATTTTAGATATAGGTGTCAATAGGCATTTCAGATATAGGTGTCGATAGGCATTTCAGATATAGGTGTCGATAGGCATTTCAGATATAGGTGTCGATAGGCATTTCAGATATAGGTGTCGATAGGCATTTCAGATATAGGTGTCGATAGGCATTTCAGATATAGGTGTCGATAGGCATTTCAGATATAGGTGCCGATAGGCATTTCAGATATAGTTGCCGATTGGCATTTTAAAAATAGGTGCCGATAGGCATTTCAGATATAGAAGCTGATAGGCATTTCAAATATAGGTGCCGATAGGCATTCCAGATATGGTTGCCGATAGGCATTTCAAATATAGGTGCTGATAGGCATTTCAGATGTAGTTTCCGATAGGCATTTCAAAAATAGGTGTCGATAGGCATTTCAGATATAGGTGTCGATAGGCATTTCAGATATAGGTGTCGATAGGCATTTCAGATATAGGTGTCGATAGGCATTTCAGATATAGGTGCCGATAGGCATTTCAGATATAGTCGCCGATTGGCATTTAAAAATAGGTGCCGATAGGCATTTCAGATATAGAAGCCGATAGGCATTTCAAATATAGGTGCCGATAGGCATTCCAGATATGGTTGCCGATAGGCATTTCAAATATAGGTGCTGATAGGCATTTCAGATGTAGTTTCCGATAGGCATTTAAAAAATAGGTGTCGATAGGCATTTCAGATATAGGTGTCGATAAGCATTTCAGATGTAGGTGTCGATAGGCATTTCAGATATAGGTGTCGATAGGCATTTCAGATATAGGTGTCGATAGGCATTTCAGATATAGGTGTCGATAGGCATTTCAGATATAGGTGTCGATAGGCATTTCAGATATAGGTGTCGATAGGCATTTCAGATATAGGTGCCGATAGGCATTTCAGATATAGTTGCCGATTGGCATTTTTAAAATAGGTGCCGATAGGCATTTCAGATATAGAAGCCGATAGGCATTTCAAATATAGGTGCCGATAGGCATTCCAGATATGGTTGCCGATAGGCATTTCAAATATAGGTGCTGATAGGCATTTCAGATGTAGTTTCCGATAGGCATTTCAAAAATAGGTGTCGATAGGCATTTCAGATATAGGTGTCGATAGGCATTTCAGATATAGGTGTCGATAGGCATTACAGATATAGGTGTCGATAGGCATTTCAGATATAGGTGTCGATAGGCATTTCAGATATAGGTGTCGATAGGCATTTCAGATATAGGTGTCGATAGGCATTTCAGATATAGGTGTCGATAGGCATTTTAGATATAGGTGTCGATAGGCATTTCATATATAGGTGCCGATAGGCATTTCAGATATAGTTGCCGATTGGCATTTTAAAAATAGGTGCCGATAGGCATTTCAGATATAGAAGCCGATAGGCATTTCAAATATAGGTGCCGATAGGCATTCCAGATATGGTTGCCGATAGGCATTTCAAATATAGGTGCTGATAGGCATTTCAGATTTTGTTTCCGATAGGCATTTCAAAAATAGGTGTCGATAGGCATTTCAGATATAGGTGTCGATAGGCATTTCAGATATAGGTGCCGATAGGCATTTCAGATATAGTTGCCGATTAGCATTTTAAAAATAGGTGCCGATAGGCATTTCAGATATAGAAGCTGATAGGCATTTCAAATATAGGTGCCGATAGGCATTCCAGATATGGTTGCCGATAGGCATTTCAAATATAGGTGCTGATAGGCATTTCAGATGTAGTTTCCGATAGGCATTTCAAAAATAGGTGTCGATAGGCATTTCAGATATAGGTGTCGATAGGCATTTCAGATATAGGTGTCGATAGGCATTTCAGATATAGGTGTCGATAGGCATTTCAGAGATAGGTGTCGATAGGCATTTCAGATATAGGTGCCGATAGGCATTTCAGATATAGTCGCCGATTGGCATTTAAAAATAGGTGCCGATAGGCATTTCAGATATAGAAGCCGATAGGCATTTCAAATATAGGTGCCGATAGGCATTCCAGATATGGTTGCCGATAGGCATTTCAAATATAGGTGCTGATAGGCATTTCAGATGTAGTTTCCGATAGGCATTTCAAAAATAGGTGTCGATAGGCATTTCAGATATAGGTGTCGATAGGCATTTCAGATATAGGTGTCGATAGGCATTTCAGATATAGGTGTCGATAGGCATTTCAGATATAGGTGTCGATAGGCATTTCAGATATAGGTGCCGATAGGCATTTTAGATATAGTCGCCGATTGGCATTTAAAAATAGGTGCCGATAGGCATTTCAGATATAGAATCCGATAGGCATTTCAAATATAGGTGCCGATAGGCATTCCAGATATGGTTGCCGATAGGCATTTCAAATATAGGTGCTGATAGGCATTTCAGATGTAGTTTCCGATAGGCATTTCAAAAATAGGTGTCGATAGGCATTTCAGATATAGGTGTCGATAAGCATTTCAGATATAGGTGTCGATAGGCATTTCAGATATAGGTGTCGATAGGCATTTCAGATATAGGTGTCGATAGGCATTTCAGATATAGGTGTCGATAGGCATTTCAGATATAGGTGTCGATAGGCATTTCAGATATAGGTGTCGATAGGCATTTCAGATATAGGTGCCGATAGGCATTTCAGATATAGTTGCCGATTGGCATTTTTAAAATAGGTGCCGATAGGCATTTCAGATATAGAAGCCGATAGGCATTTCAAATATAGGTGCCGATAGGCATTCCAGATATGGTTGCCGATAGGCATTTCAAATATAGGTGCTGATAGGCATTTCAGATGTAGTTTCCGAAAGGCATTTCAAAAATAGGTGTCGATAGGCATTTCAGATATAGGTGTCGATAGGCATTTCAGATATAGGTGTCGATAGGCATTACAGATATAGGTGTCGATAGGCATTTCAGATATAGGTGTCGATAGGCATTTCAGATATAGGTGTCGATAGGCATTTCAGATATAGGTGTCGATAGGCATTTCAGATATAGGTGTCGATAGGCATTTTAGATATAGGTGTCGATAGGCATTTCATATATAGGTGCCGATAGGCATTTCAGATATAGTTGCCGATTGGCATTTTAAAAATAGGTGCCGATAGGCATTTCAGATATAGAAGCCGATAGGCATTTCAAATATAGGTGCCGATAGGCATTCCAGATATGGTTGCCGATAGGCATTTCAAATATAGGTGCTGATAGGCATTTCAGATTTTGTTTCCGATAGGCATTTCAAAAATAGGAGTCGATAGGCATTTCAGATATAGGTGTCGATAGGCATTTCAGATATAGGTGTCGATAGGCATTACAGATATAGGTGTCGATAGGCATTTCAGATATAGGTGTCGATAGGCATTTCAGATATAGGTGTCGATAGGCATTTCAGATATAGGTGTCGATAGGCATTTCAGATATAGGTGTCGATAGGCATTTCAGATATAGGTGTCGATAGGCATTTCAGATATAAGTGCCGATAGGCATTTCAGATATAGTTGCCGATTGGCATTTTAAAAATAGGTGCCGATAACCATTTCAGATATAGAAGCCGATAGGCATTTCAAATATAGGTGCCGATAGGCATTCCAGATATGGTTGCCGATAGGCATTTGAAATATAGGTGCTGATAGGCATTTTAGATGTAGTTTCCGATAGGCATTTCAAAAATAGGTGTCGATAGGCATTTCAGATATAGGTGTCTATAGGCATTTCAGATATAGGTGTCGATAGGCATTTCAGATATAGGTGTCGATAGGCATTTCAGATATAGGTGCCGATAGGCATTTCAGATATAGTTGCCGATTGGCATTTTAAAAATAGGTGCCGATAGGCATTTCAGATATAGAAGCCGATAGGCATTTCAAATATAGGTGCCGATAGGCATTCCAGATATGGTTGCCGATAGGCATTTCAAATATAGGTGCTGATAGGCATTTCAGATGTAGTTTCCGATAGGCATTTCAAAAATAGGTGTCGATAGGCATTTCAGATATAGGTGTCGATAGGCATTTCAGATATAGGTGTCAATAGGCATTTCAGATATAGGTGTCGATAGGCATTTCAGATATAGGTGTCGCTAGGCATTTCAGATATAGGTGTCGATAGGCATTTGAGATATAGGTGTCGATAGGCATTTCAGATATAGGTGTCGATAGGCATTTCAGATATATGTGTCGATAGGCATTTCAGATATAGGTGCCGATAGGCATTTCAGATATATTTGCCGATTGGCATTTTAAAAATAGGTGCCGATAGGCATTTCAGATATAGAAGCCGATAGGCATTTCAAATATAGGTGCCGATAGGCATTCCAGATATGGTTGCCGATAGGCATTTCAAATATAGGTGCTGATAGGCATTTCGGATGTAGTTTCCGATAGGCATTTCAAAAATAGGTGTCGATAGGCATTTCAGATATAGGTGTCGATAGGCATTTCAGATATAGGTGTCGATAGGCATTTCAGATATAGGTGCCGATAGGCATTTCAGATATAGTTGCCGATTGGCATTTAAAAATAGGTGCCGATAGGCATTTCAGATATAGAAGCCGATAGGCATTTCAAATATAGGCGCCGATAGGCATTCCAGATATGGTTGCCGATAGGCATTTCAAATATAGGTGCTGATAGGCATTTCAGATGTAGTTTTCGATAGGCATTTCAAAAATAGGTGTCGATAGGCATTTCAGATATATGTGTCGATAGGCATTTCAGATATAGGTGTCGATAGGCATTTCAGATATAGGTGTCGATAGGCATTTCAGATATAGGTGTCGATAGGCATTTCAGATATAGGTGTCGATAGGCATTTCAGATATAGGTGTCGATAGGCATTTCAGATATAGGTGTCGATAGGCATTTCAGATATAGGTGCCGATAGGCATTTCAGATATAGTTGCCGAATGGCATTTTAAAAATAGGTGTCGATAGGCATTTCAGATATAGAAGCCGATAGGCATTTCAAATATAGGTGCCTATAGGCATTCCAGATATGGTTGCCGATAGGCATTTCAAATATTGGTGCTGATAGGCATTTCAGATGTAGTTTCCGATAGGCACTTCAAAAATAGGTGTCGATAGGCATTTCAGATATAGGTGTCGATAGGCATTTCAGATATAGGTGTCGATAGGCATTTCAGATATAGGTGTCGATAGGCATTTCAGATATAGGTGTCGATAGGCATTTCAGATATAGGTGTCGATAGGCATTTCAGATATAGGTGTCGATAGGTATTTCAGATATAGGTGTCGATAGGCATTTCAGATATAGGTGCCGATAGGCATTTCAGATATAGTTGCCGATTGGCATTTTAAAAATAGGTACCGATAGGCATTTCAGATATAGAAGCCGATAGGCATTTCAAATATAGGTGCCGATAGGCATTTCAGATATGGTTGCCGATAGGCATTTCAAATATAGATGCTGATAGGCATTTCAGATGTAGTTTCCGATAGGCATTTCAAAAATAGGTGTCGATAGGCATTTCAGATATAGGTGTCGATAGGCATTTCAGATATAGGTGTCGATTGGCATGACAGATATAGGTGTCGATAGGCATTTCAGATATAGGTGTCGATAGGCATTTCAGATATAGGTGTCGATAGGCATTTCAGATATAGGTGTCGATAGGCATTTCAGATATAGGTGTCGATAGGCATTTCAGATATAGGTGTCGATAGGCATTTCAGATATAAGTGCCGATAGGCATTTCAGATATAGTTGCCGATTGGCATTTTAAAAATAGGTGCCGATAGGCATTTCAGATATAGAAGCCGATAGGCATTTCAAATATAGGTGCCGATAGGCATTCCAGATATGGTTGCCGATAGGCATTTGAAATATAGGTGCTGATAGGCATTTCAGATGTAGTTTCCGATAGGCATTTCAAAAATAGGTGTCGATAGGCATTTCAGATATAGGTGTCGATAGGCATTTCAGATATAGGTGTCGATAGGCATTTCAGATATAGATGTCGATAGGCATTTCAGATATAGGTGCCGATAGGCATTTCAGATATAGGTGCCGATAGGCATTTCAGATATAGTTGCCGATTGGCATTTTAAAAATAGGTGCCGATAGGCATTTCAGATATAGAAGCCGATAGGCATTTCAAATATAGGTGCCGATAGACATTCCAGATATGGTTGCCGATAGGCATTTCAAATATAGGTGCTGATAGGCATTTCAGTTGTAGTTTCCGATAGGCATTTCAAAAATAGGTGTCGATAGGCATTTCAGATATAGGTGTCGATAGGCATTTTAGATATAGGTGTCAATAGGCATTTCAGATATAGGTGTCGATAGGCATTTCAGATATAGGTGTCGATAGGCATTTCAGATATAGGTGTCGATAGGCATTTCAGATATAGGTGTCGATAGGCATTTTAGATATAGGTGTCAATAGGCATTTCAGATATAGGTGTCGATAGGCATTTCAGATATAGGTGTCGATAGGCATTTCAGATATAGTTGTCGATAGGCATTTCAGATATAGGTGTCGATAGGCATTTCAGATATAGGTGTCGATAGGCATTTCAGATATAGGTGTCGATAGGCATTTCAGATATAGGTGCCGATAGGCATTTCAGATGTAGTTGCCGATTGGCATTTTAAAAATAGGTGCCGATAGGCATTTCAGATATAGAAGCCGATAGGCATTTCAAATATAGGTGCCGATAGGCATTCCAGATATGGTTGCCGATAGGCATTTCAAATATAGGTGCTGATAGGCATTTCAGATGTAGTTTCCGATAGGCATTTCAAAAATAGGTGTCGATAGGCATTTCAGATATAGGTGTCGATAGGCATTTCAGATATAGGTGTCGATAGGCATTTCAGATATAGGTGTCGATAGGCATTTCAGATATAGGTGTCGATAGGCATTTCAGATATAGGTGTCGATAGGCATTTCAGATATAGGTGTCGATAGGCATTTCAGATATAGGTGCCGATAGGCATTTCAGATATAGTTGCCGATTGGCATTTTAAAAATAGGTGTCGATAGGCATTTCAGATATAGAAGCCGATAGGCATTTCAAATATAGGTGCCTATAGGCATTCCAGATATGGTTGCCGATAGGCATTTCAAATATTGGTGCTGATAGGCATTTCAGATGTAGTTTCCGATAGGCACTTCAAAAATAGGTGTCGATAGGCATTTCAGATATAGGTGTCGATAGGCATTTCAGATATAGGTGTCGATAGGCATTTCAGATATAGGTGTCGATAGGCATTTCAGATATAGGTGTCGATAGGCATTTCAGATATAGGTGTCGATAGGCATTTCAGATATAGGTGTCGATAGGTATTTCAGATATAGGTGTCGATAGGCATTTCAGATATAGGTGCCGATAGGCATTTCAGATATAGTTGCCGATTGGCATTTTAAAAATAGGTACCGATAGGCATTTCAGATATAGAAGCCGATAGGCATTTCAAATATAGGTGCCGATAGGCATTTCAGATATGGTTGCCGATAGGCATTTCAAATATAGATGCTGATAGGCATTTCAGATGTAGTTTCCGATAGGCATTTCAAAAATAGGTGTCGATAGGCATTTCAGATATAGGTGTCGATAGGCATTTCAGATATAGGTGTCGATTGGCATGACAGATATAGGTGTCGATAGGCATTTCAGATATAGGTGTCGATAGGCATTTCAGATATAGGTGTCGATAGGCATTTCAGATATAGGTGTCGATAGGCATTTCAGATATAGGTGTCGATAGGCATTTCAGATATAGGTGTCGATAGGCATTTCAGATATAAGTGCCGATAGGCATTTCAGATATAGTTGCCGATTGGCATTTTAAAAATAGGTGCCGATAGGCATTTCAGATATAGAAGCCGATAGGCATTTCAAATATAGGTGCCGATAGGCATTCCAGATATGGTTGCCGATAGGCATTTGAAATATAGGTGCTGATAGGCATTTCAGATGTAGTTTCCGATAGGCATTTCAAAAATAGGTGTCGATAGGCATTTCAGATATAGGTGTCGATAGGCATTTCAGATATAGGTGTCGATAGGCATTTCAGATATAGATGTCGATAGGCATTTCAGATATAGGTGCCGATAGGCATTTCAGATATAGGTGCCGATAGGCATTTCAGATATAGTTGCCGATTGGCATTTTAAAAATAGGTGCCGATAGGCATTTCAGATATAGAAGCCGATAGGCATTTCAAATATAGGTGCCGATAGACATTCCAGATATGGTTGCCGATAGGCATTTCAAATATAGGTGCTGATAGGCATTTCAGATGTAGTTTCCGATAGGCATTTCAAAAATAGGTGTCGATAGGCATTTCAGATATAGGTGTCGATAGGCATTTTAGATATAGGTGTCAATAGGCATTTCAGATATAGGTGTTGATAGGCATTTCAGATATAGGTGTCGATAGGCATTTCAGATATAGGTGTCGATAGGCATTTTAGATATAGGTGTCAATAGGCATTTCAGATATAGGTGTCGATAGGCATTTCAGATATAAGTGCCGATAGGCATTTCAGATATAGTTGCCGATTGGCATTTTAAAAATAGGTGCCGATAGGCATTTCAGATATAGAAGCCGATAGGCATTTCAAATATAGGTGCCGATAGACATTCCAGATATGGTTGCCGATAGGCATTTCAAATATAGGTGCTGATAGGCATTTCAGATGTAGTTTCCGATAGGCATTTCAAAAATAGGTGTCGATAGGCATTTCAGATATAGGTGTCGATAGGCATTTCAGATATAGGTGTCGATAGGCATTTCAGATATAGGTGTCGATAGGCATTTCAGATATAGGTGCCGATAGGCATTTCAGATATAGTTGCCGATTGGCATTTTAAAAATAGGTGCCGATAGGCATTTCAGATATAGAAGCCGATAGGCATTTCAAATATAGGTGCCGATAGGCATTCCAGATATGGTTGCCGATAGGCATTTCAAATATAGGTGCTGATAGGCATTTCAGATGTAGTTTCCGATAGGCATTTCAAAAATAGGTGTCAATAGGCATTTCAGATATAGGTGTCGATAGGCATTTCAGATATAGGTGTCGATAGGCATTTCAGATATAGGTGTCGATAGGCATTTCAGATATAGGTGTCGATAGGCATTTCAGATATAGGTGTCGATAGGCATTTCAGATATAGGTGTCGATAGGCATTTCAGATATAGGTGCCGATAGGCATTTTAGATATAGTTGCCGATTGGCATTTAAAAATAGGTGCCAAAAGGCATTTCAGATATAGAAGCCGATAGGCATTTCAAATATAGGTGCCGATAGGCATTCCAGATATGGTCGCCGATAGGCATTTCAAATATAGGTGCTGATAGGCATTTCAGATGTAGTTTCCGATAGGCATTTCAAAAATAGGTGTCGATAGGCATTTCAGATATAGGTGTCGATAGGCATTTCAGATATAGGTGTCGATAGGCATTTCAGATATAGGTGTCGATAGGCATTTCAGATATAGGTGTCGATAGGCATTTCAGATATAGGTGTCGATAGGCATTTCAGATATAGGTGTCGATAGGCATTTCAGATATAGGTGTCGATAGGCATTTCAGATATAGGTGCCGATAGGCATTTCAGATATAGTTGCCGATTGGCATTTTAAAAATAGGTGCCGATAGGCATTTCAGATATAGAAGCCGATAGGCATTTCAAATATAGGTGCCGATAGGCATTCCAGATATGGTTGCCGATAGGCATTTCAAATATAGGTGCTGATAGGCATTTCAGATGTAGTTTCCGATAGGCACTTCAAAAATAGGTGTCGATAGGCATTTCAGATATAGGTGTCGATAGGCATTTCAGATATAGGTGTCGATAGGCATTTCAGATATAGGTGTCGATAGGCATTTCAGATATAGGTGTCGATAGGCATTTCAGATATAGGTGTCGATAGGCATTTCAGATATAGGTGTCGATAGGCATTTCAGTTATAGGTGTCGATAGGCATTTCAGATATAGGTGCCGATAGGCATTTCAGATATAGTTGCCGATTGGCATTTTTAAAATAGGTGCCGATAGGCATTTCAGATATAGAAGCCGATAGGCATTTCAAATATAGGTGCCGATAGGCATTCCAGATATGGTTGCCGATAGGCATTTCAAATATAGGTGCTGAAAGGCATTTCAGATGTAGTTTCCGATAGGCATTTCAAAAATAGGTGTCGATAGGCATTTCAGATATAGGTGTCGATAGGCATTTCAGATATAGGTGTCGATAGGCATTACAGATATAGGTGTCGATAGGCATTTCAGATATAGGTGTCGATAGGCATTTCAGATATAGGTGTCGATAGGCATTTCAGATATAGGGGTCGATAGGCATTTCAGATATAGGTGTCGATAGGCATTTCAGATATAGGTGTCGATAGGCATTTCATATATAGGTGCCGATAGGCATTTCAGATATAGTTGCCGATTGGCATTTTAAAAATAGGTGCCGATAGGCATTTCAGATATAGAAGCCGATAGGCATTTCAAATATAGGTGCCGATAGGCATTCCAGATATGGTTGCCGATAGGCATTTCAAATATAGGTGCTGATAGGCACTTCAGATTTTGTTTCCGATAGGCATTTCAAAAATAGGTGTCGATAGGCATTTCAGATATAGGTGTCGATAGGCATTTCAGATATAGGTGTCGATAGGCATTACAGATATAGGTGTCGATAGGCATTTCAGATATAGGTGTCGATAGGCATTTCAGATATAGGTGTCGATAGGCATTTCAGATATAGGTGTCGATAGGCATTTCAGATATAGGTGTCGATAGGCATTTCAGATATAAGTGCCGATAGGCATTTCAGATATAGTTGCCGATTGGCATTTTAAAAAAAGGTGCCGATAGGCATTTCAGATATAGAAGCCGATAGGCATTTCAAATATAGGTGCCGATAGGCATTCCAGATATGGTTGCCGATAGGCATTTGAAATATAGGTGCTGATAGGCATTTCAGATGTAGTTTCCGATAGGCATTTCAAAAATAGGTGTCGATAGGCATTTCAGATATAGGTGTCGATAGGCATTTCAGATATAGGTGTCGATAGGCATTTCAGATATAGGTGTCGATAGGCATTTCAGATATAGGTGTCGATAGGCATTTCAGATATAGTTGCCGATTGGCATTTTAAAAATAGGTGCCGATAGGCATTTCAGATATAGAAGCCGATAGGCATTTCAAATATAGGTGCCGATAGGCATTCCAGATATGGTTGCCGATAGGCATTTCAAATATAGGTGCTGTTAGGCATTTCAGATGTAGTTTCCGATAGGCATTTCAAAAATAGGTGTCGATAGGCATTTCAGATATAGGTGTCGATAGGCATTTCAGATATAGGTGTCAATAGGCATTTCAGATATAGGTGTCGATAGGCATTTCAGATATAGGTGTCGATAGGCATTTCAGATATAGGTGTCGATAGGCATTTGAGATATAGGTGTCGATAGGCATTTCATATATAGGTGTCGATAGGCATTTCAGATATAGGTGTCGATAGGCATTTCAGATATAGGTGCCGATAGGCATTTCAGATATAGTTGCCGATTGGCATTTTAAAAATAGGTGCCGATAGGCATTTCAGATATAGAAGCCGATAGGCATTTCAAATATAGTTGCCGATAGGCATTCCAGATATGGTTGCCGATAGGCATTTCAAATATAGGTGCTGATAGGCATTTCAGATGTAGTTTCCGATAGGCATTTCAAAAATAAGTGTCGATAGGCATTTCAGATATAGGTGTCGATAGGCATTTCAGATATAGGTGTCGATAGGCATTCCAGATATAGGTGTCGATAGGCATTTCAGATATAGGTGTCGATAGGCATTTCAGATATAGGTGTCGATAGGCATTTCAGATATAGGTGCCGATAGGCATTTCAGATATAGTTGCCGATTGGCATTTTAAAAATAGGTGCCGATAGGCATTTCAGATATAGAAGCCGATAGGCATTTCAAATATAGGTGCCGATAGGCATTCCAGATATGGTTGCCGATAGGCATTTCAAATATAGGTGCTGATAGGCATTTCAGATGTAGTTTCCGATAGGCATTTCAAAAATAGGTGTCGATAGGCATTGCAGATATAGGTGTCGATAGGCATTTCAGATATAGGTGTCAATAGGCATTTCAGATATAGGTGTCGATAGGCATTTCAGATATAGGTGTCGATAGGCATTTCAGATATAGGTGTCGATAGGCATTTCAGATATAGGTGTCGATAGGCATTTCAGATATAGGTGTCGATAGGCATTTCAGATATAGGTGTCGATAGGCATTTTAGATATAGGTGCCGATAGGCATTTCAGATATAGTTGCCGATTGGCATTTTAAAAATAGGTGCCGATAGGCATTTCAGATATAGAAGCTGATAGGCATTTCAAATATAGGTGCCGATAGGCATTCCAGATATGGTTGCCGATAGGCATTTCAAATATAGGTGCTGATAGGCATTTCAGATGTAGTTTCCGATAGGCATTTCAAAAATAGGTGTCGATAGGCATTTCAGATATAGGTGTCGATAGGCATTTCAGATATAGGTGTCGATAGGCATTTCAGATATAGGTGTCGATAGGCATTTCAGATATAGGTGTCGATAGGCATTTCAGATATAGGTGTCGATAGGCATTTCAGATATAGGTGCCGATAGGCATTTCAGATATAGTTGCCGATTGGCATTTTAAAAATAGGTGCCGATAGGCATTTCAGATATAGAAGCCGATAGGCATTTCAAATATAGGTGCCGATAGGCATTCCAGATATGGTTGCCGATAGGCATTTCAAATATAGGTGCTGATAGGCATTTCAGATGTAGTTTCCGATAGGCATTTCAAAAATAGGTGTCGATAGGCATTTCAGATATAGGTGTCGATAGGCATTTCAGATATAGGTGTCGATAGGCATTTCAGATATAGGTGTCGATAGGCATTTCAGATATAGGTGTCGATAGGCATTTCAGATATAGGTGTCGATAGGCATTTTAGATATAGGTGTCGATAGGCATTTCAGATATAGGTGTCGATAAACATTTCAGATATAGGTGCCGATAGGCATTTCAGATATAGTTGCCGATTGGCATTTTAAAAATAGGTGCCGATAGGCATTTCAGATATAGAAGCCGATAGGCATTTCAAATATAGGTGCCGATAGGCATTCCAGATATGGTTGCCGATATGCATTTCAAATATAGGTGCTGATAGGCATTTCAGATGTAGTTTCCGATAGGCATTTCAAAAATAGGTGTCGATAGGCATTTCAGATATAGGTGTCGATAGGCATTTAAGATATAGGTGTCGATAGGCATTTCAGATATAGGTGTCGATAGGCATTTCAGATATAGGTGTCGATAGGCATTTCAGATGTAGGTGTCGATAGGCATTTCAGATATAGGTGCCGATAGGCATTTCAGATATAGTTGCCGATTGGCATTTTAAAAATAGGTGCCGATAGGCATTTCGGATATAGAAGCCGATAGGCATTTCAAATATAGGTGCCGATAGGCATTCCAGATATGGTTGCCGATAGGCATTTCAAATATAGGTGCTGATAGGCATTTCAGATGTAGTTTCCGATAGGCATTTCAAAAATAGGTGTCGATAGGTATTTCAGATATAGGTGTCGATAGGCATTTCAGATATAGGTGTCGATAGGCATTTCAGATATAGGTGTCGATAGGCATTTCAGATATAGGTGTCGATAGGCATTTCAGATATAGGTGTCGATAGGCATTTCAGATATAGGTGTCGATAGGCATTTTAGATATAGGTGCCGATAGGCATTTCAGATATAGTTGCCGATTGGCATTTAAAAATGGGTGCCAAAAGGCATTTCAGATATAGAAGCCGATAGGCATTTCAAATATAGGTGCCGATAGGCATTCCAGATATGGTCGCCGATAGGCATTTCAAATATAGGTGCTGATAGGCATTTCAGATGTAGTTTCCGATAGGCATTTCAAAAATAGGTGTCGATAGGCATTTCAGATATAGGTGTCGATAGGCATTTCAGATATAGGTGTCGATAGGCATTTCAGATATAGGTGTCGATAGGCATTTCAGATATAGGTGTCGATAGGTATTTCAGATATAGGTGTCGATAGGCATTTCAGATATAGGTGCCGATAGGCATTTCAGATATAGTTGCCGATTGGCATTTTAAAAATAGGTACCGATAGGCATTTCAGATATAGAAGCCGATAGGCATTTCAAATATAGGTGCCGATAGGCATTTCAGATATGGTTGCCGATAGGCATTTCAAATATAGATGCTGATAGGCATTTCAGATGTAGTTTCCGATAGGCATTTCAAAAATAGGTGTCGATAGGCATTTCAGATAAAGGTGTCGATAGGCATTTCAGATATAGGTGTCGATAGGCATGACAGATATAGGTGTCGATAGGCATTTCAGATATAGGTGTCGATAGGCATTTCAGATATAGGTGTCGATAGGCATTTCAGATATAGGTGTCGATAGGCATTTCAGATATAGTTGCCGATTGGCATTTTAAAAATAGGTGCCGATAGGCATTTCAGATATAGAAGCCGATAGGCATTTCAAATATAGGTGCCGATAGGCATTCCAGATATGGTTGCCGATAGGCATTTCAAATATAGGTGCTGTTAGGCATTTCAGATGTAGTTTCCGATAGGCATTTCAAAAATAGGTGTCGATAGGCATTTCAGATATAGGTGTCGATAGGCATTTCAGATATAGGTGTCAATAGGCATTTCAGATATAGGTGTCGATAGGCATTTCAGATATAGGTGTCGATAGGCATTTCAGATATAGGTGTCGATAGGCATTTGAGATATAGGTGTCGATAGGCATTTCATATATAGGTGTCGATAGGCATTTCAGATATAGGTGTCGATAGGCATTTCAGATATAGGTGCCGATAGGCATTTCAGATATAGTTGCCGATTGGCATTTTAAAAATAGGTGCCGATAGGCATTTCAGATATAGAAGCCGATAGGCATTTCAAATATAGTTGCCGATAGGCATTCCAGATATGGTTGCCGATAGGCATTTCAAATATAGGTGCTGATAGGCATTTCAGATGTAGTTTCCGATAGGCATTTCAAAAATAAGTGTCGATAGGCATTTCAGATATAGGTGTCGATAGGCATTTCAGATATAGGTGTCGATAGGCATTCCAGATATAGGTGTCGATAGGCATTTCAGATATAGGTGTCGATAGGCATTTCAGATATAGGTGTCGATAGGCATTTCAGATATAGGTGCCGATAGGCATTTCAGATATAGTTGCCGATTGGCATTTTAAAAATAGGTGCCGATAGGCATTTCAGATATAGAAGCCGATAGGCATTTCAAATATAGGTGCCGATAGGCATTCCAGATATGGTTGCCGATAGGCATTTCAAATATAGGTGCTGATAGGCATTTCAGATGTAGTTTCCGATAGGCATTTCAAAAATAGGTGTCGATAGGCATTGCAGATATAGGTGTCGATAGGCATTTCAGATATAGGTGTCAATAGGCATTTCAGATATAGGTGTCGATAGGCATTTCAGATATAGGTGTCGATAGGCATTTCAGATATAGGTGTCGATAGGCATTTCAGATATAGGTGTCGATAGGCATTTCAGATATAGGTGTCGATAGGCATTTCAGATATAGGTGTCGATAGGCATTTTAGATATAGGTGCCGATAGGCATTTCAGATATAGTTGCCGATTGGCATTTTAAAAATAGGTGCCGATAGGCATTTCAGATATAGAAGCTGATAGGCATTTCAAATATAGGTGCCGATAGGCATTCCAGATATGGTTGCCGATAGGCATTTCAAATATAGGTGCTGATAGGCATTTCAGATGTAGTTTCCGATAGGCATTTCAAAAATAGGTGTCGATAGGCATTTCAGATATAGGTGTCGATAGGCATTTCAGATATAGGTGTCGATAGGCATTTCAGATATAGGTGTCGATAGGCATTTCAGATATAGGTGTCGATAGGCATTTCAGATATAGGTGTCGATAGGCATTTCAGATATAGGTGCCGATAGGCATTTCAGATATAGTTGCCGATTGGCATTTTAAAAATAGGTGCCGATAGGCATTTCAGATATAGAAGCCGATAGGCATTTCAAATATAGGTGCCGATAGGCATTCCAGATATGGTTGCCGATAGGCATTTCAAATATAGGTGCTGATAGGCATTTCAGATGTAGTTTCCGATAGGCATTTCAAAAATAGGTGTCGATAGGCATTTCAGATATAGGTGTCGATAGGCATTTCAGATATAGGTGTCGATAGGCATTTCAGATATAGGTGTCGATAGGCATTTCAGATATAGGTGTCGATAGGCATTTCAGATATAGGTGTCGATAGGCATTTTAGATATAGGTGTCGATAGGCATTTCAGATATAGGTGTCGATAAACATTTCAGATATAGGTGCCGATAGGCATTTCAGATATAGTTGCCGATTGGCATTTTAAAAATAGGTGCCGATAGGCATTTCAGATATAGAAGCCGATAGGCATTTCAAATATAGGTGCCGATAGGCATTCCAGATATGGTTGCCGATATGCATTTCAAATATAGGTGCTGATAGGCATTTCAGATGTAGTTTCCGATAGGCATTTCAAAAATAGGTGTCGATAGGCATTTCAGATATAGGTGTCGATAGGCATTTCAGATATAGGTGTCGATAGGCATTTCAGATATAGGTGTCGATAGGCATTTCAGATATAGGTGTCGATAGGCATTTCAGATGTAGGTGTCGATAGGCATTTCAGATATAGGTGCCGATAGGCATTTCAGATATAGTTGCCGATTGGCATTTTAAAAATAGGTGCCGATAGGCATTTCGGATATAGAAGCCGATAGGCATTTCAAATATAGGTGCCGATAGGCATTCCAGATATGGTTGCCGATAGGCATTTCAAATATAGGTGCTGATAGGCATTTCAGATGTAGTTTCCGATAGGCATTTCAAAAATAGGTGTCGATAGGTATTTCAGATATAGGTGTCGATAGGCATTTCAGATATAGGTGTCGATAGGCATTTCAGATATAGGTGTCGATAGGCATTTCAGATATAGGTGTCGATAGGCATTTCAGATATAGGTGTCGATAGGCATTTCAGATATAGGTGTCGATAGGCATTTTAGATATAGGTGCCGATAGGCATTTCAGATATAGTTGCCGATTGGCATTTAAAAATGGGTGCCAAAAGGCATTTCAGATATAGAAGCCGATAGGCATTTCAAATATAGGTGCCGATAGGCATTCCAGATATGGTCGCCGATAGGCATTTCAAATATAGGTGCTGATAGGCATTTCAGATGTAGTTTCCGATAGGCATTTCAAAAATAGGTGTCGATAGGCATTTCAGATATAGGTGTCGATAGGCATTTCAGATATAGGTGTCGATAGGCATTTCAGATATAGGTGTCGATAGGCATTTCAGATATAGGTGTCGATAGGTATTTCAGATATAGGTGTCGATAGGCATTTCAGATATAGGTGCCGATAGGCATTTCAGATATAGTTGCCGATTGGCATTTTAAAAATAGGTACCGATAGGCATTTCAGATATAGAAGCCGATAGGCATTTCAAATATAGGTGCCGATAGGCATTTCAGATATGGTTGCCGATAGGCATTTCAAATATAGATGCTGATAGGCATTTCAGATGTAGTTTCCGATAGGCATTTCAAAAATAGGTGTCGATAGGCATTTCAGATAAAGGTGTCGATAGGCATTTCAGATATAGGTGTCGATAGGCATGACAGATATAGGTGTCGATAGGCATTTCAGATATAGGTGTCGATAGGCATTTCAGATATAGGTGTCGATAGGCATTTCAGATATAGGTGTCGAAAGGCATTTCAGATATAGGTGTCGATAGGCATTTCAGATATAGGTGTCGATAGGCATTTCAGATATAAGTGCCGATAGGTATTTCAGATATAGTTGCCGATTGGCATTTTAAAAATAGGTGCCGATAGGCATTTCAGATATAGAAGCCGATAGGCATTTCAAATATAGGTGCCGATAGGCATTCCAGATATGGTTGCCGATAGGCATTTGAAATATAGGTGTGATAGGCATTTCAGATGTAGTTTCCGATAGGCATTTCAAAAATATGTGTCGATAGGCATTTCAGATATAGGTGTCGATAGGCATTTCAGATATAGGTGTCGATAGGCATTTCAGATATAGATGTCGATAGGCATTTCAGATATAGGTGCCGATAGGCATTTCAGATATAGGTGCCGATAGGCATTTCAGATATAGTTGCCGATTGGCATTTTAAAAATAGGTGCCGATAGGCATTTCAGATATAGAAGCCGATAGGCATTTCAAATATAGGTGCCGATAGACATTTCAGATATGGTTGCCGATAGGCATTTCAAATATAGGTGCTGATAGGCATTTCAGATGTAGTTTCCGATAGGCATTTCAAAAATAGGTGTCGATAGGCATTTCAGATATAGGTGTCGATAGGCATTTTAGATATAGGTGTCAATAGGCATTTCAGATATAGGTGTCGATAGGCATTTCAGATATAGGTGTCGATAGGCATTTCAGATATAGGTGTCGATAGGCATTTCAGATATAGGTGTCGATAGGCATTTTAGATATAGGTGTCAATAGGCATTTCAGATATAGGTGTCGATAGGCATTTCAGATATAGGTGTCGATAGGCATTTCAGATATAGGTGTCGATAGGCATTTCAGATATAGGTGTCGATAGGCATTTCAGATATAGGTGTCGATAGGCATTTCAGATATAGGTGTCGATAGGCATTTCAGATATAGGTGCCGATAGGCATTTCAGATATAGTTGCCGATTGGCATTTTAAAAATAGGTGCCGATAGGCATTTCAGATATAGAAGCCGATAGGCATTTCAAATATAGGTGCCGATAGGCATTCCAGATATGGTTGCCGATAGGCATTTCAAATATAGGTGCTGATAGGCATTTCAGATGTAGTTTCCGATAGGCATTTCAAAAATAGGTGTCGATAGGCATTTCAGATATAGGTGTCGATAGGCATTTCAGATATAGGTGTCGATAGGCATTCCAGATATAGGTGTCGATAGGCATTTCAGATATAGGTGTCGATCGGCATTTCAGATATAGTTGCCGATTGGCATTTTAAAAATAGGTGCCGATAGGCATTTCAGATATAGAAGCCGATAGGCATTTCAAATATAGGTGCCGATAGGCATTCCAGATATGGTTGCCGATAGGCATTTCAAATATAGGTGCTGATAGGCATTTCAGATGTAGTTTCCGATAGGCATTTCAAAAATAGGTGTCGATAGGCATTTCAGATATAGGTGTCGATAGGCATTTCAGATATAGGTGTCAATAGGCATTTCAGATATAGGTGTCGATAGGCATTTCAGATATAGGTGTCGATAGGCATTTCAGATATAGGTGTCGATAGGCATTTGAGATATAGGTGTCGATAGGCATTTCAGATATAGGTGTCGATAGGCATTTCAGATATAGGTGTCGATAGGCATTTCAGATATAGGTGCCGATAGGCATTTCAGATATAGTTGCCGATTGGCATTTTAAAAATAGGTGCCGATAGGCATTTCAGATATAGAAGCCGATAGGCATTTCAAATATAGGTGCCGATAGGCATTCCAGATATGGTTGCCGATAGGCATTTCAAATATAGGTGCTGATAGGCATTTCAGATGTAGTTTCCGATAGGCATTTCAAAAATAGGTGTCGATAGGCATTTCAGATATAGGTGTCGATAGGCATTTCAGATATAGGTGTCGATAGGCATTCCAGATATAGGTGTCGATAGGCATTTCAGATATAGGTGTCGATAGGCATTTCAGATATAGGTGTCGATAGGCATTTCAGATATAGGTGCCGATAGGCATTTCAGATATAGTTGCCGATTGGCATTTTAAAAATAGGTGCCGATAGGCATTTCAGATATAGAAGCCGATAGGCATTTCAAATATAGGTGCCGATAGGCATTCCAGATATGGTTGCCGATAGGCATTTCAAATATAGGTGCTGATAGGCATTTCAGATGTAGTTTCCGATAGGCATTTCAAAAATAGGTGTCGATAGGCATTGCAGATATAGGTGTCGATAGGCATTTCAGATATAGGTGTCAATAGGCATTTCAGATATAGGTGTCGATAGGCATTTCAGATATAGGTGTCGATAGGCATTTCAGATATAGGTGTCGATAGGCATTTCAGATATAGGTGTCGATAGGCATTTCAGATATAGGTGTCGATAGGCATTTCAGATATAGGTGTCGATAGGCATTTTAGATATAGGTGCCGATAGGCATTTCAGATATAGTTGCCGATTGGCATTTTAAAAATAGGTGCCGATAGGCATTTCAGATATAGAAGCTGATAGGCATTTCAAATATAGGTGCCGATAGGCATTCCAGATATGGTTGCCGATAGGCATTTCAAATATAGGTGCTGATAGGCATTTCAGATGTAGTTTCCGATAGGCATTTCAAAAATAGGTGTCGATAGGCATTTCAGATATAGGTGTCGATAGGCATTTCAGATATAGGTGTCGATAGGCATTTCAGATATAGGTGTCGATAGGCATTTCAGATATAGGTGTCGATAGGCATTTCAGATATAGGTGTCGATAGGCATTTCAGATATAGGTGCCGATAGGCATTTCAGATATAGTTGCCGATTGGCATTTTAAAAATAGGTGCCGATAGGCATTTCAGATATAGAAGCCGATAGGCATTTCAAATATAGGTGCCGATAGGCATTCCAGATATGGTTGCCGATAGGCATTTCAAATATAGGTGCTGATAGGCATTTCAGATGTAGTTTCCGATAGGCATTTCAAAAATAGGTGTCGATAGGCATTTCAGATATAGGTGTCGATAGGCATTTCAGATATAGGTGTCGATAGGCATTTCAGATATAGGTGTCGATAGGCATTTCAGATATAGGTGTCGATAGGCATTTCAGATATAGGTGTCGATAGGCATTTTAGATATAGGTGTCGATAGGCATTTCAGATATAGGTGTCGATAAACATTTCAGATATAGGTGCCGATAGGCATTTCAGATATAGTTGCCGATTGGCATTTTATAAATAGGTGCCGATAGGCATTTCAGTTATAGAAGCCGATAGGCATTTCAAATATAGGTGCCGATAGGCATTCCAGATATGGTTGCCGATATGCATTTCAAATATAGGTGCTGATAGGCATTTCAGATGTAGTTTCCGATAGGCATTTCAAAAATAGGTGTCGATAGGCATTTCAGATATAGGTGTCGATAGGCATTTCAGATATAGGTGTCGATAGGCATTTCAGATATAGGTGTCGATAGGCATTTCAGATATAGGTGTCGATAGGCATTTCAGATATAGGTGTCGATAGGCATTTCAGATATAAATGCCGATAGGCATTTCAGATATAGTTGCCGAATGGCATTTTAAAAATAGGTGCCGATAGGCATTTCAGATATAGAAGCCGATAGGCATTTCAAATATAGGTGCCGATAGGCATTTCAGATATGTTTGCCGATAGGCATTTCAAATATAGGTGCTGATAGGCATTTCAGATGTAGTTTCCGATAGGCATTTCAAAAATAGGTGTCGATAGGCATTTCAGATATAGGTGTCGATAGGCATTTCAGATATAGGTGTCGATAGGCATTTCAGATATAGGTGTCGATAGGCATTTCAGATATAGGTGTCGATAGGCATTTCAGATATAGGTGTCGATAGGCATTTCAGATATAGGTGTCGATAGGCATTTCAGATATAGGTGCCGATAGGCATTTCAGATATAGTTGCCGATTGGCATTTAAAAATAGGTGCCAAAAGGCATTTCAGATATAGAAGCCGATAGGCATTTCAAATATAGGTGCCGATAGGCATTCCAGATATGGTCGCCGATAGGCATTTCAAATATAGGTGCTGATAGGCATTTCAGATGTAGTTTCCGATAGGCATTTCAAAAATAGGTGTCGATAGGCATTTCAGATATAGGTGTCGATAGGCATTTCAGATATAGGTGTCGATAGGCATTTCAGATATAGGTGTCGATAGGCATTTCAGATATAGGTGTCGATAGGCATTTCAGATATAGGTGTCGATAGGCATTTTAGATATAGGTGTCGATAGGCATTTCAGATATAGGTGTCGATAAACATTTCAGATATAGGTGCCGATAGGCATTTCAGATATAGTTGCCGATTGGCATTTTAAAAATAGGTGCCGATAGGCATTTCAGATATAGAAGCCGATAGGCATTTCAAATATAGGTGCCGATAGGCATTCCAGATATGGTTGCCGATATGCATTTCAAATATAGGTGCTGATAGGCATTTCAGATGTAGTTTCCGATAGGCATTTCAAAAATAGGTGTCGATAGGCATTTCAGATATAGGTGTCGATAGGCATTTCAGATATAGGTGTCGATAGGCATTTCAGATATAGGTGTCGATAGGCATTTCAGATATAGGTGTCGATAGGCATTTCAGATGTAGGTGTCGATAGGCATTTCAGATATAGGTGCCGATAGGCATTTCAGATATAGTTGCCGATTGGCATTTTAAAAATAGGTGCCGATAGGCATTTCGGATATAGAAGCCGATAGGCATTTCAAATATAGGTGCCGATAGGCATTCCAGATATGGTTGCCGATAGGCATTTCAAATATAGGTGCTGATAGGCATTTCAGATGTAGTTTCCGATAGGCATTTCAAAAATAGGTGTCGATAGGCATTTCAGATATAGGTGTCGATAGGCATTTCAGATATAGGTGTCGATAGGCATTTCAGATATAGGTGTCGATAGGCATTTCAGATATAGGTGTCGATAGGCATTTCAGATATAGGTGTCGATAGGCATTTCAGATATAGTTGCCGATTGGCATTTTAAAAATAGGTGCCGATAGGCATTTCGGATATAGAAGCCGATAGGCATTTCAAATATAGGTGCCGATAGGCATTCCAGATATGGTTGCCGATAGGCATTTCAAATATAGGTGCTGATAGGCATTTCAGATGTAGTTTCCGATAGGCATTTCAAAAATAGGTGTCGATAGGCATTTCAGATATAGGTGTCGATAGGCATTTCAGATATAGGTGTCGATAGGCATGACAGATATAGGTGTCGATAGGCATTTCAGATATAGGTGTCGATAGGCATTTCAGATATAGGTGTCGATAGGCATTTCAGATATAGGTGTCGAAAGCCATTTCAGATATAGGTGTCGATAGGCATTTCAGATATAGGTGTCGATAGGCATTTCAGATATAAGTGCCGATAGGCATTTCAGATATAGTTGCCGATTGGCATTTTAAAAATAGGTGCCGATAGGCATTTCAGATATAGAAGCCGATAGGCATTTCAAATATAGGTGCCGATAGGCATTCCAGATATGGTTGCCGATAGGCATTTGAAATATAGGTGCTGATAGGCATTTCAGATGTAGTTTCCGATAGGCATTTCAAAAATATGTGTCGATAGGCATTTCAGATATAGGTGTCGATAGGCATTTCAGATATAGGTGTCGATAGGCATTTCAGATATAGATGTCGATAGGCATTTCAGATATAGGTGCCGATAGGCATTTCAGATATAGGTGCCGATAGGCATTTCAGATATAGTTGCCGATTGGCATTTTAAAAATAGGTGCCGATAGGCATTTCAGATATAGAAGCCGATAGGCATTTCAAATATAGGTGCCGATAGACATTCCAGATATGGTTGCCGATAGGCATTTCAAATATAGGTGCTGATAGGCATTTCAGATGTAGTTGCCGATAGGCATTTCAAAAATAGGTGTCGATAGGCATTTCAGATATAGGTGTCGATAGGCATTTTAGATATAGGTGTCAATAGGCATTTCAGATATAGGTGTCGATAGGCATTTCAGATATAGGTGTCGATAGGCATTTCAGATATAGGTGTCGATAGGCATTTCAGATATAGGTGTCGATAGGCATTTTAGATATAGGTGTCAATAGGCATTTCAGATATAGGTGTCGATAGGCATTTCAGATATAGGTGTCGATAGGCATTTCAGATATAGGTGTCGATAGGCATTTCAGATATAGGTGTCGATAGGCATTTCAGATATAGGTGTCGATAGGCATTTCAGATATAGGTGTCGATAGGCATTTCAGATATAGGTGCCGATAGGCATTTCAGATATAGTTGCCGATTGGCATTTTAAAAATAGGTGCCGATAGGCATTTCAGATATAGAAGCCGATCGGCATTTCAAATATAGGTGCCGATAGGCATTCCAGATATGGTTGCCGATAGGCATTTCAAATATAGGTGCTGATAGGCATTTCAGATGTAGTTTCCGATAGGCATTTCAAAAATAGGTGTCGATAGGCATTTCAGATATAGGTGTCGATAGGCATTTCAGATATAGGTGTCGATAGGCATTTCAGATATAGGTGTCGATAGGCATTTCAGATATAGGTGTCGATCGGCATTTCAGATATAGTTGCCGATTGGCATTTTAAAAATAGGTGCCGATAGGCATTTCAGATATAGAAGCCGATAGGCATTTCAAATATAGGTGCCGATAGGCATTCCAGATATGGTTGCCGATAGGCATTTCAAATATAGGTGCTGATAGGCATTTCAGATGTAGTTTCCGATAGGCATTTCAAAAATAGGTGTCGATAGGCATTTCAGATATAGGTGTCGATAGGCATTTCAGATATAGGTGTCAATAGGCATTTCAGATATAGGTGTCGATAGGCATTTCAGATATAGGTGTCGATAGGCATTTCAGATATAGGTGTCGATAGGCATTTGAGATATAGGTGTCGATAGGCATTTCAGATATAGGTGTCGATAGGCATTTCAGATATAGGTGTCGATAGGCATTTCAGATATAGGTGCCGATAGGCATTTCAGATATAGTTGCCGATTGGCATTTTAAAAATAGGTGCCGATAGGCATTTCAGATATAGAAGCCGATAGGCATTTCAAATATAGGTGCCGATAGGCATTCCAGATATGGTTGCCGATAGGCATTTCAAATATAGGTGCTGATAGGCATTTCAGATGTAGTTTCCGATAGGCATTTCAAAAATAGGTGTCGATAGGCATTTCAGATATAGGTGTCGATAGGCATTTCAGATATAGGTGTCGATAGGCATTCCAGATATAGGTGTCGATAGGCATTTCAGATATAGGTGTCGATAGGCATTTCAGATATAGGTGTCGATAGGCATTTCAGATATAGGTGCCGATAGGCATTTCAGATATAGTTGCCGATTGGCATTTTAAAAATAGGTGCCGATAGGCATTTCAGATATAGAAGCCGATAGGCATTTCAAATATAGGTGCCGATAGGCATTCCAGATATGGTTGCCGATAGGCATTTCAAATATAGGTGCTGATAGGCATTTCAGATGTAGTTTCCGATAGGCATTTCAAAAATAGGTGTCGATAGGCAATGCAGATATAGGTGTCGATAGGCATTTCAGATATAGGTGTCAATAGGCATTTCAGATATAGGTGTCGATAGGCATTTCAGATATAGGTGTCGATAGGCATTTCAGATATAGGTGTCGATAGGCATTTCAGATATAGGTGTCGATAGGCATTTCAGATATAGGTGTCGATAGGCATTTCAGATATAGGTGTCGATAGGCATTTTAGATATAGGTGCCGATAGGCATTTCAGATATAGTTGCCGATTGGCATTTTAAAAATAGGTGCCGATAGGCATTTCAGATATAGAAGCTGATAGGCATTTCAAATATAGGTGCCGATAGGCATTCCAGATATGGTTGCCGATAGGCATTTCAAATATAGGTGCTGATAGGCATTTCAGATGTAGTTTCCGATAGGCATTTCAAAAATAGGTGTCGATAGGCATTTCAGATATAGGTGTCGATAGGCATTTCAGATATAGGTGTCGATAGGCATTTCAGATATAGGTGTCGATAGGCATTTCAGATATAGGTGTCGATAGGCATTTCAGATATAGGTGTCGATAGGCATTTCAGATATAGGTGCCGATAGGCATTTCAGATATAGTTGCCGATTGGCATTTTAAAAATAGGTGCCGATAGGCATTTCAGATATAGAAGCCGATAGGCATTTCAAATATAGGTGCCGATAGGCATTCCAGATATGGTTGCCGATAGGCATTTCAAATATAGGTGCTGATAGGCATTTCAGATGTAGTTTCCGATAGGCATTTCAAAAATAGGTGTCGATAGGCATTTCAGATATAGGTGTCGATAGGCATTTCAGATATAGGTGTCGATAGGCATTTCAGATATAGGTGTCGATAGGCATTTCAGATATAGGTGTCGATAGGCATTTCAGATATAGGTGTCGATAGGCATTTTAGATATAGGTGTCGATAGGCATTTCAGATATAGGTGTCGATAAACATTTCAGATATAGGTGCCGATAGGCATTTCAGATATAGTTGCCGATTGGCATTTTATAAATAGGTGCCGATAGGCATTTCAGTTATAGAAGCCGATAGGCATTTCAAATATAGGTGCCGATAGGCATTCCAGATATGGTTGCCGATATGCATTTCAAATATAGGTGCTGATAGGCATTTCAGATGTAGTTTCCGATAGGCATTTCAAAAATAGGTGTCGATAGGCATTTCAGATATAGGTGTCGATAGGCATTTCAGATATAGGTGTCGATAGGCATTTCAGATATAGGTGTCGATAGGCATTTCAGATATAGGTGTCGATAGGCATTGCAGATATAGGTGTCGATAGGCATTTCAGATATAAATGCCGATAGGCATTTCAGATATAGTTGCCGATTGGCATTTTAAAAATAGGTGCCGATAGGCATTTCAGATATAGAAGCCGATAGGCATTTCAAATATAGGTGCCGATAGGCATTCCAGATATGTTTGCCGATAGGCATTTCAAATATAGGTGCTGATAGGCATTTCAGATGTAGTTTCCGATAGGCATTTCAAAAATAGGTGTCGATAGGCATTTCAGATATAGGTGTCGATAGGCATTTCAGATATAGGTGTCGATAGGCATTTCAGATATAGGTGTCGATAGGCATTTCAGATATAGGTGTCGATAGGCATTTCAGATATAGGTGTCGATAGGCATTTCAGATATAGGTGTCGATAGGCATTTCAGATATAGGTGCCGATAGGCATTTCAGATATAGTTGCCGATTGGCATTTAAAAATAGGTGCCAAAAGGCATTTCAGATATAGAAGCCGATAGGCATTTCAAATATAGGTGCCGATAGGCATTCCAGATATGGTCGCCGATAGGCATTTCAAATATAGGTGCTGATAGGCATTTCAGATGTAGTTTCCGATAGGCATTTCAAAAATAGGTGTCGATAGGCATTTCAGATATAGGTGTCGATAGGCATTTCAGATATAGGTGTCGATAGGCATTTCAGATATAGGTGTCGATAGGCATTTCAGATATAGGTGTCGATAGGCATTTCAGATATAGGTGTCGATAGGCATTTCAGATATAGGTGTCGATAGGCATTTCAGATATAGGTGTCGATAGGCATTTCAGATATAGGTGCCGATAGGCATTTCAGATAAAGTTGCCGATTGGCATTTTAAAAATAGGTGCCGATAGGCATTTCAGATATAGAAGCCGATAGGCATTTCAAATATAGGTGCCGATAGGCATTCCAGATATGGTTGCCGATAGGCATTTCAAATATAGGTGCTGATAGGCATTTCAGATGTAGTTTCCGATAGGCACTTCAAAAATAGGTGTCGATAGGCATTTCAGATATAGGTGTCGATAGGCATTTCAGATATAGGTGTCGATAGGCATTTCAGATATAGGTGTCGATAGGCATTTCAGATATAGGTGTCGATAGGCATTTCAGATATAGGTGTCGATAGGCATTTCAGATATAGGTGTCGATAGGCATTTCAGATATAGGTGTCGATAGGCATTTCAGATATAGGTGCCGATAGGCATTTCAGATATAGTTGCCGATTGGCATTTTTAAAATAGGTGCCGATAGGCATTTCAGATATAGAAGCCGATAGGCATTTCAAATATAGGTGCCGATAGGCATTCCAGATATGGTTGCCGATAGGCATTTCAAATATAGGTGCTGAAAGGCATTTCAGATGTAGTTTCCGATAGGCATTTCAAAAATAGGTGTCGATAGGCATTTCAGATATAGGTGACGATAGGCATTTCAGATATAGGTGTCGATAGGCATTACAGATATAGGTGTCGATAGGCATTTCAGATATAGGTGTCGATAGGCATTTCAGATATAGGTGTCGATAGGCATTTCAGATATAGGTGTCGATAGGCATTTCAGATATAGGTGTCGATAGGCATTTCAGATATGGGTGTCGATAGGCATTTCAGATATAAGTGCCGATAGGCATTTCAGATATAGTTTCCGATTGGCATTTTAAAAATAGGTGCCGATAGGCATTTCAGATATAGAAGCCGATAGGCATTTCAAATATAGGTGCCGATAGGCATTCCAGATATGGTTGCCGATAGGCATTTGAAATATAGGTGCTGATAGGCATTTCAGATGTAGTTTCCGATAGGCATTTCGAAAATAGGTGTCGATAGGCATTTCAGATATAGGTGTCGATAGGCATTTTCAGATATAGGTGTCGATAGGCATTTCAGATATAGGTGTCGATAGGCATTTCAGATATAGGTGCCGATAGGCATTTCAGATATAGTTGCCGATTGGCATTTTAAAAATAGGTGCCGATAGGCATTTCAGATATAAAAGCCGATAAGCATTTCAAATATAGGTGCCGATAGGCATTCCAGATATGGTTGCCGATAGGCATTTCAAATATAGGTGCTGATAGGCATTTTAGATGTAGTTTCCGATAGGCACTTCAAAAATAGGTGTCGATAGGCATTTCAGATATAGGTGTCGATAGGCATTTCAGATATAGGTGTCGATAGGCATTTCGTATATAGGTGTCGATAGGCATTGCAGATATAGGTGTCGATAGGCATTTCAGATATAGGTGTCGATAGGCATTTCAGATATAGGTGTCGAAAGGCATTTCAGATATAGGTGTCGATAGGCATTTCAGATATAGGTGCCGATAGGCATTTCAGATATAGTTGCCGATTGGCATTTTAAAAATAGGTGCCGATAGGCATTTCAGATATAGAAGCCGATAGGCATTTCAAATATAGGTGCCGATAGGCATTCCAGATATGGTTGCCGATAGGCATTTCAAATATAGGTGCTGATAGGCATTTCAGATGTAGTTTCCGATAGGCATTTCAAAAATAGGTGTCGATAGGCATTTCAGATATAGGTGTCGATAGGCATTTCAGATATAGGTGTCGATAGGCATTACAGATATAGGTGTCGATAGGCATTTCAGATATAGGTGTCGATAGGCATTTCAGATATAGGTGTCGATAGGCATTTCAGATATAGGTGTCGATAGGCATTTTAGATATAGGTGTCGATAGGCATTTCAGATATAGGTGTCGATAGGCATTTCAGATATAAGTGCCGATAGGCATTTCAGATATAGTTGCCGATTGGCATTTTAAAAATAGGTCCGATAGGCATTTCAGATATAGAAGCCGATAGGCATTTCAAATATAGGTGCCGATAGGCATTCCAGATATGGTTGCCGATAGGCATTTGAAATATAAGTGCTGATAGGCATTTCAGGTGTAGTTTCCGATAGGCATTTCAAAAATAGGTGTCAATAGGCATTTCAGATATAGGTGTCGATAGGCATTTCCGATATAGGTGTCAATAGGCATTTCAGATATAGGTGTCGATAGGCATTTCAGATATAGGTGTCGATAGGCATTTCAGATATAGGTGTCGATAGGCATTTCAGATATAGGTGTCGATAGGCATTTCAGATATAGGTGTCGATAGGCATTTCAGATATAGGTGTCGATAGGCATTTCAGATATAGGTGCCGATAGGCATTTCAGATATAGTTGCCGATTGGCATTTTAAAAATAGGTGCCGATAGGCATTTCAGATATAGAAGCCGATAGGCATTTCAAATATAGGTGCCGATAGGCATTCCAGATATGGTTGCCGATAGGCATTTCAAATATAGGTGCTGATAGGCATTTCAGATGTAGTTTCCGATAGGCATTTCAAAAATAGGTGTCGATAGGTATTTCAGATATAGGTGTCGATAGGCATTTCAGATATAGGTGTCGATAGGCATTTCAGATATAGGTGTCGATAGGCATTTCAGATATAGGTGTCGATAGGCATTTCAGATATAGGTGCCGATAGGCATTTCAGATATAGTTGCCGATTGGCATTTTAAAAATAGGTGCCGATAGGCATTTCAGATATAGAAGCCGATAGGCATTTCAAATATAGGTGCCGATAGGCATTCCAGATATGGTTGCCGATAGGCATTTCAAATATAGGTGCTGATAGGCATTTCAGATGTAGTTTCCGATAGGCATTTCAAAAATAGGTGTCGATAGGCATTTCAGATATAGGTGTCGATAGGCAATTCAGATATAGGTGTCAATAGGCATTTCAGATATAGGTGTCGATAGGCATTTCAGATATAGGTGTCGATAGGCATTTCAGATATAGGTGTCGATAGGCATTTCAGATATAGGTGTCGATAGGCATTTCAGATATAGGTGTCGATAGGCATTTCAGATATAGGAGTCGATAGGCATTTCAGATATAGGTGCCGATAGGCATTTCAGAAATAGTTGCCGATTGGCATTTTAAAAATAGGTGCCGATAGGCATTTCAGATATAGAAGCCGATAGGCATTTCAAATATAGGTGCCGATAGGCATTCCAGATATGGTTGCCGATTGGCATTTCAAATATAGGTGCTGATAGGCATTTCAGATGTAGTTTCCGATAGGCATTTCAAAAATAGGTGTCGATAGGCATTTCAGATATAGGTGTCGATAGGCATTTCAGATATAGGTGTCGATAGGCATTTCAGATATAGGTGTCGATAGGCATTTCAGATATAGGTGCCGATAGGCATTTCAGATATAGTTGCCGATTGGCATTTTAAAAATAGGTGCCGTTAGGCATTTCAGATATAGAAGCCGATAGGCATTTCAAAAATAGGTGTCGATAGGCATTTCAGATATAGGTGTCGATAGGCATTTCAGATATAGGTGTCGATAGGCATTTCAGATATAGGTGTCGATAGGCATTTCAGATATAGGTGTCGATAGGCATTTCAGATATAGGTGTCGATAGGCATTTGAGATATAGGTGTCGATAGGCATTTCAGATATAGGTGTCGATAGGCATTTCAGATATAGGTGTCGATAGGCATTTCAGATATAGGTGCCGATAGGCATTTCAGATATAGTTGCCGATTGGCATTTTAAAAATAGGTGCCGATAGGCATTTCAGATATAGAAGCCGATAGGCATTTCAAATATAGGTGCCGATAGGCATTCCAGATATGGTTGCCGATTGGCATTTCAAATATAGGTGCTGATAGGCATTTCAGATGTAGTTTCCGATAGGCATTTCAAAAATAGGTGTCGATAGGCATTTCAGATATAGGTGTCGATAGGCATTTCAGATATAGGTGTCGATAGGCATTTCAGATATAGGTGTCGATAGGCATCTCAGATATAGGTGTCGATAGGCATTTCAGATATAGGTGTCGATAGGCATTTCAGATATAGGTGTCGATAGGCATTTCAGATATAGGTGTCGATAGGCATTTCAGATATAGGTGCCGATAGGCATTTCAGATATAGTTGCCGATTGGCATTTTAAAAATAGGTGCCGATAGGCATTTCAGATATAGAAGCCGATAGGCATTTCAAATATAGGTGCCGATAGGCATTCCAGATATGGTTGCCGATAGGCATTTCAAATATAGGTGCTGATAGGCATTTCAGATGTAGTTTCCGATAGGCATTTCAAAAATAGGTGTCGATAGGCATTTCAGATATAAGTGTCGATAGGCATTTCAGATATAGGTGTCGATAGGCATTTCAGATATAGGTGTCGATAGGCATTTCAGATATAGGTGTCGATAGGCATTTCAGATATAGGTGTCGATAGGCATTTCAGATATAGGTGTCGATAGGCATTTCAGATATAGGTGTTGATAGGCATTTCAGATATAGGTGTCGATAGGCATTTCAGATATAGGTGTCGATAGGCATTTCAGATATAGGTGCCGATAGGCATTTCAGATATAGTTGCCGATTGGCATTTTAAAAATAGGTGCCGATAGGCATTTCAGATATAGAAGCCGATAGGCATTTCAAATATAGGTGCCGATAGGCATTCCAGATATGGTTGCCGATTGGCATTTCAAATATAGGTGCTGATAGGCATTTCAGATGTAGTTTCCGATAGGCATTTCAAAAATAGGTGTCGATAGGCATTTCAGATATAGGTGTCGATAGGCATTTCAGATATAGGTGTCGATAGGCATTTCAGATATAGGTGTCGATAGGCATTTCAGATATAGGTGTCGATAGGCATTTCAGATATAGGTGTCGATAGGCATTTCAGATATAGGTGTCGATAGGCATTTCAGATATAGGTGTCGATAGGCATTTCAGATATAGTTGCCGATAGGCATTTCAGATATAGTTGCCAATTGGCATTTTAAAAATAGGTGCCGATAGGCATTTCAGATATAGAAGCCGATAGGCATTTCAAATATAGGTGCCGATAGGCATTCCAGATATGGTTGCCGATAGGCATTTCAAATACAGGTGCTGATAGGCATTTCAGATGTAGTTTCCGATAGGCATTTCAAAAATAGGTGTCGATAGGCATTTCAGATATAGGTGTCGATAGGCATTTCAGATATAGGTGTCGATAGGCATTTCAGATATAGGTGTCGATAGGCATTTCAGATACAGGTGTCGATAGGCATTTGAGATATAGGTGTCGATAGGCATTTCAGATATAGGTGTCGATAGGCATTTCAGATATAGGTGTCGATAGGCATTTCAGATATAGGTGCCGATAGGCATTTCAGATATAGTTGCCGATTGGCATTTTAAAAATAGGTGCCGATAGGCATTTCAGATATAGAAGCCGATAGGCATTTCAAATATAGGTGCCGAAAGGCATTCCAGATATGGTTGCCGATAGGCATTTCAAATATAGGTGCTGATAGGCATTTCAGATGTAGTTTCCGATAGGCATTTCAAAAATAGGTGTCGATAGGCATTTCAGATATAGGTGTCGATAGGCATTTCAGATATAGGTGTCGATAGGCATTTCAGATATAGGTGTCGATAGGCATTTCAGATATAGGTGTCGATAGGCATTTCAGATATAGGTGTCGATAGGCATTTCAGATATAGGTGCCGATAGGCATTGCAGATATAGTTGCCGATTGGCATTTTAAAAATAGGTGCCGATAGGCATTTCAGATATAGAAGCCGATAGGCATTTCAAATATAGGTGCCGATAGGCATTCCAGATATGGTTGCCGATAGGCATTTAAAATATAGGTGCTGATAGGCATTTCAGATGTAATTTCCGATAGGCATTTCAAAAATAGGTGTCGATAGGCATTTCAGATATAGGTGTCGATAGGCATTTCAGACATAGGTGTCGATAGGCATTTCAGATATAGGTGTCGATAGGCATTTCAGATATAGGTGTCGATAGTCATTTCAGATATAGGTGTCGATAGGCATTTCAGATATAGGTGTCGTTAGGCATTTCAGATATAGGTGTCGATAAGCATTTCAGATATAGGTGCCGATAGGCATTTCAGATATAGTTGCCGATTGGCATTTTAAAAATAGGTGCCGATAGGCATTTCAGATATAGAAGCCGATAGGCATTTCAAATATAGGTGCCGATAGGCATTCCAGATATGGTTGCCGATAGGCATTTCAAATATAGGTGCTGATAGGCATTTCAGATGTAGTTTCCGATAGGCATTTCAAAAATAGGTGTCGATAGGCATTTCAGATATAGGTGTCGTTAGGCATTTCAGATATAGGTGTCGATAGGCATTTCAGATATAGGTGTCGATAGGCATTTCAGATATAGGTGTCGATAGGCATTTCAGATATAGGTGTCGATAGGCATTTCAGATATAGGTGTCGATAGGCATTTCAGAAATAGGTGTCGATAGGCATTTCAGATATAGGTGTCGATAGGCATTTCAGATATAGGTGCCGATAGGCATTTCAGATATAGTTGCCGATTGGCATTTTAAAAAAAGGTGCCGATAGGCATTTCAGATATAGAAGCCGATAGGCATTTCAAATATAGGTGCCGATAGGCATTCCAGATATGGTTGCCGATAGGCTTTTCAAATATAGGTGCTTATAGGCATTTCAGATGTAGTTTCCGATAGGCATTTCAAAAATAGGTGTCGATAGGCATTTCAGATATAGGTGTCGATAGGCATTTCAGATATAGGTGTCGATAGGCATTTCAGATATAGGTGTCGATAGGCATTTCTGATATAGGTGTCGATAGGCATTTCAGATATAGGTATCGATAGGCATTTCAGATATAGGTGTCAATAGGCATTTCAGATATAGGTGTCGATAGGCATTTCAGATATAGGTGTCGATAGGCATTTCAGATATAGGTGCCGATAGGCATTTCAGATATAGTTGCCGATTGGCATTTTAAAAATAGGTGCCGATAGGCATTTCAGATATAGAAGCCGATAGGCATTTCAAATATATGTGCCGATAGGCATTCCAGATATGGTTGCCGATAGGCATTTCAAATATAGGTGCTGATAGGCATTTCAGATGTAGTTTCCGATAGGCATTTCAAAAATAGGTGTCGATAGGCATTTCAGATATAGGTGTCGATAGGCATTTCAGATATAGGTGTCGATAGGCATTTCAGATATAGGTGTCGATAGGCATTTCAGATATAGGTGTCGATAGGCATTTCAGATATAGGTGTCGATAGGCATTTCAGATATAGGTGTCGATAGGCATTTCAGATATAGGTGCCGATAGGGATTTCAGATATAGTTGCCGATTGGCATTTTAAAAATAGGTGCCGATAGGCATTTCAGATATAGAAGCCGATAGGCATTTCAAATATAGGTGCCGATAGGCATTCCAGATATGGTTGCCGATAGGCATTTCAAATATAGGTGCTGATAGGCATTTCAGATGTAGTTTCCGATAGGCATTTCAAAAATAGTTGTCGATAGGCATTTCAGATATAGGTGTCGATAGGCATTTCAGATACAGGTGTCGATAGGCATTTCAGATATAGGTAACGATAGGCATTTCAGATATAGGTGTCGATAGGCATTTCAGATATAGGTGTCGATAGGCATTTGAGATATAGGTGTCGAAAGGCATTTCAGATATAGGTGTCGATAGGCATTTTAGATATAGGTGTCGATAGGCATTTCAGATATAGGTGCCTATAGGCATTTCAGATATAGTTGCCGATTGGCATTTTAAAAATAGGTGCCGATAGGCATTTCAGATATAGAAGCCGATAGGCATTTCAAATATAGGTGCCGATAGGCATTCCAGATATGGTTGCCGATTGGCATTTCAAATATAGGTGCTGATAGGCATTTCAGATGTAGTTTCCGATAGGCATTTCAAAAATAGGTGCCGATAGGCATTCCAGATATGGTTGCCGATAGGCATTTGAAATATAGGTGCTGATAGGCATTTCAGATGTAGTTTCCGATAGGCATTTCAAAAATAGGTGTCGATAGGCATTTCAGATATAGGTGTCGATAGGCATTTCAGATATAGGTGTCGATAGGCATTTCAGATATAGATGTCGATAGGCATTTCAGATATAGGTGCCGATAGGCATTTCAGATATAGGTGCCGATAGGCATTTCAGATATAGTTGCCGATTGGCATTTTAAAAATAGGTGCCGATAGGCATTTCAGATATAGAAGCCGATAGGCATTTCAAATATAGGTGCCGATAGACATTCCAGATATGGTTGCCGATAGGCATTTCAAATATAGGTGCTGATAGGCATTTCAGATGTAGTTTCCGATAGGCATTTCAAAAATAGGTGTCGATAGGCATTTCAGATATAGGTGTCGATAGGCATTTCAGATATAGGTGTCGATAGGCATGACAGATATAGGTGTCGATAGGCATTTCAGATATAGGTGTCGATAGGCATTTCAGATATAGGTGTCGATAGGCATTTCAGATATAGGTGTCGAAAGGCATTTCAGATATAGGTGTCGATAGGCATTTCAGATATAGGTGTCGATAGGCATTTCAGATATAAGTGCCGATAGGCATTTCAGATATAGTTGCCGATTGGCATTTTAAAAATAGGTGCCGATAGGCATTTCAGATATAGAAGCCGATAGGCATTTCAAATATAGGTGCCGATAGGCATTCCAGATATGGTTGCCGATAGGCATTTGAAATATAGGTGCTGATAGGCATTTCAGATGTAGTTTCCGATAGGCATTTCAAAAATAGGTGTCGATAGGCATTTCAGATATAGGTGTCGATAGGCATTTCAGATATAGGTGTCGATAGGCATTTCAGATATAGATGTCGATAGGCATTTCAGATATAGGTGCCGATAGGCATTTCAGATATAGGTGCCGATAGGCATTTCAGATATAGTTGCCGATTGGCATTTTAAAAATAGGTGCCGATAGGCATTTCAGATATAGAAGCCGATAGGCATTTCAAATATAGGTGCCGATAGACATTCCAGATATGGTTGCCGATAGGCATTTCAAATATAGGTGCTGATAGGCATTTCAGATGTAGTTTCCGATAGGCATTTCAAAAATAGGTGATGATAGGCATTTCAGATATAGGTGTCGATAGGCATTTTAGATATAGGTGTCAATAGGCATTTCAGATATAGGTGTCGATAGGCATTTCAGATATAGGTGTCGATAGGCATTTCAGATATAGGTGTCGATAGGCATTTCAGATATAGGTGTCGATAGGCATTTTAGATATAGGTGTCGATAGGCATTTCAGATATAGGTGCCGATAGGCATTTCAGATATAGTTGCCGATTGGCATTTTAAAAATAGGTGCCGATAGGCATTTCAGATATAGGTGTCGATAGGCATTTCAGATATAGGTGTCGATAGGCATTTTAGATATAGGTGTCGATAGGCATTTCAGATATAGGAGTCGATAGGCATTTCAGATATAGGTGTCGATAGGCATTTCAGATATAGGTGTCGATAGGCATTTCAGATATAGGTGTCGATAGGCATTTTAGATATAGGTGTCGATAGGCATTTCAGATATAGGTGTCGATAGGCATTTCAGATATAGGTGTCGATAGGCATTTCAGATATAGGTGTCGATAGGCATTTCAGATATAGGTGTCGATAGGCATGACAGATATAGGTGTCGATAGGCATTTCAGATATAGGTGTCGATAGGCATTTCAGATATAGGTGTCGATAGGCATTTCAGATATAGGTGTCGATAGGCATTTCAGATATAGGTGTCGATAGGCATTTCAGATATAGGTGTCGATAGGCATTTCAGATATAGGTGTCGATAGGCATTTCAGATATAGGTGTCGATAGGCATTTCAGATATAGGTGTCGATAGGCATTTCAGATATAGGTGTCGATAGGCATTTGAGATATAGGTGCCGATAGGCATTTCAGATATAGTTGCCGATTGGCATTTTAAAAATAGGTGCCGATAGGCATTTCAGATATAGAAGCCGATAGGCATTTCAAATATAGGTGCCGATAGGCATTCCAGATATGGTTGCCGATAGGCATTTCAAATATAGGTGCTGATAGGCATTTCAGATGTAGTTTCCGATAGGCACTTCAAAAATAGGTGTCGATAGGCATTTCAGATATAGGTGTCGATAGGCATTTCAGATATAGGTGTCGATAGGCATTTCAGATATAGGTGTCGATAGGCATTTCAGATATAGGTGTCGATAGGCATTTCAGATATAGGTGTCGATAGGCATGACAGATATAGGTGTCGATAGGCATTTCAGATATAGGTGTCGATAGGCATTTCAGATATAGGTGTCGATAGGCATTTCAGATATAGGTGTCGAAAGGCATTTCAGATATAGGTGTCGATAGGCATTTCAGATATAGGTGTCGATAGGCATTTCAGATATAAGTGCCGATAGGCATTTCAGATATAGTTGCCGATTGGCATTTAAAAATAGGTGCCAAAAGGCATTTCAGATATAGAAGCCGATAGGCATTTCAAATATAGGTGCCGATAGGCATTCCAGATATGGTCGCCGATAGGCATTTCAAATATAGGTGCTGATAGGCATTTCAGATGTAGTTTCCGATAGGCATTTCAAAAATAGGTGTCGATAGGCATTTCAGATATAGGTGTCGATAGGTATTTCAGATATAGGTGTCGATAGGCATTTCAGATATAGGTGTCGATAGGCATTTCAGATATAGGTGTCGATAGGCATTTCAGATATAGGTGTCGATAGGCATTTCAGATATAGGTGTCGATAGGCATTTCAGATATAGGTGCCGATAGGCATTTCAGATATAGTTGCCGATTGGCATTTTAAAAATAGGTGCCGATAGGCATTTCAGATATAGAAGCCGATAGGCATTTCAAATATAGGTGCCGATAGGCATTCCAGATATGGTTGCCGATAGGCATTTCAAATATAGGTGCTGATAGGCATTTCAGATGTAGTTTCCGATAGGCACTTCAAAAATAGGTGTCGATAGGCATTTCAGATATAGGTGTCGATAGGCATTTCAGATATAGGTGTCGATAGGCATTTCAGATATAGGTGTCGATAGGCATTTCAGATATAGGTGTCGATAGGCATTTCAGATATAGGTGTCGATAGGCATTTCAGATATAGGTGTCGATAGGCATTTCAGATATAGGTGTCGATAGGCATTTCAGATATAGGTGCCGATAGGCATTTCAGATATAGTTGCCGATTGGCATTTTTAAAATAGGTGCCGATAGGCATTTCAGATATAGAAGCCGATAGGCATTTCAAATATAGGTGCCGATAGGCATTCCAGATATGGTTGCCGATAGGCATTTCAAATATAGGTGCTGAAAGGCATTTCAGATGTAGTTTCCGATAGGCATTTCAAAAATAGGTGTCGATAGGCATTTCAGATATAGGTGTCGATAGGCATTTCAGATATAGGTGTCGATAGGCATTACAGATATAGGTGTCGATAGGCATTTAAGATATAGGTGTCGATAGGCATTTCAGATATAGGTGTCGATAGGCATTTCATATATAGGTGCCGATAGGCATTTCAGATATAGTTGCCGATTGGCATTTTAAAAATAGGTGCCGATAGGCATTTCAGATATAGAAGCCGATAGGCATTTCAAATATAGGTGCCGATAGGCATTCCAGATATGGTTGCCGATAGGCATTTCAAATATAGGTGCTGATAGGCACTTCAGATTTTGTTTCCGATAGGCATTTCAAAAATAGGTGTCGATAGGCATTTCAGATATAGGTGTCGATAGGCATTTCAGATATAGGTGTCGATAGGCATTACAGATATAGGTGTCGATAGGCATTTCAGATATAGGTGTCGATAGGCATTTCAGATATAGGTGTCGATAGGCATTTCAGATATAGGTGTCGATAGGCATTTCAGATATAGGTGTCGATAGGCATTTCAGATATAAGTGCCGATAGGCATTTCAGATATAGTTGCCGATTGGCATTTTAAAAAAAGGTGCCGATAGGCATTTCAGATATAGAAGCCGATAGGCATTTCAAATATAGGTGCCGATAGGCATTCCAGATATGGTTGCCGATAGGCATTTGAAATATAGGTGCTGATAGGCATTTCAGATGTAGTTTCCGATAGGCATTTCAAAAATAGGTGTCGATAGGCATTTCAGATATAGGTGTCGATAGGCATTTCAGATATAGGTGTCGATAGGCATTTCAGATATAGGTGTCGATAGGCATTTCAGATATAGTTGCCGATTGGCATTTTAAAAATAGGTGCCGATAGGCATTTCAGATATAGAAGCCGATAGGCATTTCAAATATAGGTGCCGATAGGCATTCCAGATATGGTTGCCGATAGGCATTTCAAATATAGGTGCTGATAGGCATTTCAGATGTAGTTTCCGATAGGCATTTCAAAAATAGGTGTCGATAGGCATTTCAGATATAGGTGTCGATAGGCATTTCAGATATAGGTGTCAATAGGCATTTCAGATATAGGTGTCGATAGGCATTTCAGATATAGGTGTCGATAGGCATTTCAGATATAGGTGTCGATAGGCATTTGAGATATAGGTGTCGATAGGCATTTCAGATATAGGTGTCGATAGGCATTTCAGATATAGGTGTCGATAGGCATTTCAGATATAGGTGCCGATAGGCATTTCAGATATAGTTGCCGATTGGCATTTTAAAAATAGGTGCCGATAGGCATTTCAGATATAGAAGCCGATAGGCATTTCAAATATAGGTGCCGATGGGCATTCCAGATATGGTTGCCGATAGGCATTTCAAATATAGGTGCTGATAGGCATTTCAGATGTAGTTTCCGATAGGCATTTCAAAAATAGGTGTCGATAGGCATTTCAGATATAGGTGTCGATAGGCATTTCAGATATAGGTGTCGATAGGCATTCCAGATATAGGTGTCGATAGGCATTTCAGATATAGGTGTCGATAGGCATTTCAGATATAGGTGTCGATAGGCATTTCAGATATAGGTGCCGATAGGCATTTCAGATATAGTTGCCGATTGGCATTTTAAAAATAGGTGCCGATAGGCATTTCAGATATAGAAGCCGATAGGCATTTCAAATATAGGTGCCGATAGGCATTCCAGATATGGTTGCCGATAGGCATTTCAAATATAGGTGCTGATAGGCATTTCAGATGTAGTTTCCGATAGGCATTTCAAAAATAGGTGTCGATAGGCATTGCAGATATAGGTGTCGATAGGCATTTCAGATATAGGTGTCAATAGGCATTTCAGATATAGGTGTCGATAGGCATTTCAGATATAGGTGTCGATAGGCATTTCAGATATAGGTGTCGATAGGCATTTCAGATATAGGTGTCGATAGGCATTTCAGATATAAGTGTCGATAGGCATTTCAGATATAGGTGTCGATAGGCATTTTAGATATAGGTGCCGATAGACATTTCAGATATAGTTGCCGATTGGCATTTTAAAAATAGGTGCCGATAGGCATTTCAGATATAGAAGCTGATGAGCATTTCAAATATAGGTGCCGATAGGCATTCCAGATATGGTTGCCGATAGGCATTTCAAATATAGGTGCTGATAGGCATTTCAGATGTAGTTTCCGATAGGCATTTCAAAAATAGGTGTCGATAGGCATTTCAGATATAGGTGTCGATAGGCATTTCAGATATAGGTGTCGATAGGCATTTCAGATATAGGTGTCGATAGGCATTTCAGATATAGGTGTCGATAGGCATTTCAGATATCGGTGTCGATAGGCATTTCAGATATAGGTGTCGATAGGCATTTCAGATATAGGTGCCGATAGGCATTTCAGATATAGTTGCCGATTGGCATTTTAAAAATAGGTGCCGATAGGCATTTCAGATATAGAAGCCGATAGGCATTTCAAATATAAGTGCCGATAGGCATTCCAGATATGGTTGCCGATAGGCATTTCAAATATAGGTGCTGATAGGCATTTCAGATGTAGTTTCCGATAGGCATTTCAAAAATAGGTGTCGATAGGCATTTCAGATATAGGTGTCGATAGGCATTTCAGATATAGGTGTCGATAGGCATGACAGATATAGGTGTCGATAGGCATTTCAGATATAGGTGTCGATAGGCATTTCAGATATAGGTGTCGATAGGCATTTCAGATATAGGTGTCGAAAGGCATTTCAGATATAGGTGTCGATAGGCATTTCAGATATAGGTGTCGATAGGCATTTCAGATATAAGTGCCGATAGGCATTTCAGATATAGTTGCCGATTGGCATTTAAAAATAGGTGCCAAAAGGCATTTCAGATATAGAAGCCGATAGGCATTTCAAATATAGGTGCCGATAGGCATTCCAGATATGGTCGCCGATAGGCATTTCAAATATAGGTGCTGATAGGCATTTCAGATGTAGTTTCCGATAGGCATTTCAAAAATAGGTGTCGATAGGCATTTCAGATATAGGTGTCGATAGGCATTTCAGATATAGGTGTCGATAGGCATTTCAGATATAGGTGTCGATAGGCATTTCAGATATAGGTGTCGATAGGCATTTCAGATATAGGTGTCGATAGGCATTTCAGATATAGGTGTCGATAGGCATTTGAGATATAGGTGTCGATAGGCATTTCAGATATAGGTGCCGATAGGCATTTCAGATATAGTTGCCGATTGGCATTTTAAAAATAGGTGCCGATAGGCATTTCAGATATAGAAGCCGATAGGCATTTCAAATATAGGTGCCGATAGGCATTCCAGATATGGTTGCCGATAGGCATTTCAAATATAGGTGCTGATAGGCATTTCAGATGTAGTTTCCGATAGGCACTTCAAAAATAGGTGTCGATAGGCATTTCAGATATAGGTGTCGATAGGCATTTCAGATATAGGTGTCGATAGGCATTTCAGATATAGGTGTCGATAGGCATTTCAGATATAGGTGTCGATAGGCATTTCAGATATAGGTGTCGATAGGCATTTCAGATATAGGTGTCGATAGGCATTTCAGATATAGGTGTCGATAGGCATTTCAGATATAGGTGCCGATAGGCATTTCAGATATAGTTGCCGATTGGCATTTTTAAAATAGGTGCCGATAGGCATTTCAGATATAGAAGCCGATAGGCATTTCAAATATAGGTGCCGATAGGCATTCCAGATATGGTTGCCGATAGGCATTTCAAATATAGGTGCTGAAAGGCATTTCAGATGTAGTTTCCGATAGGCATTTCAAAAATAGGTGTCGATAGGCATTTCAGATATAGGTGTCGATAGGCATTTCAGATATAGGTGTCGATAGGCATTACAGATATAGGTGTCGATAGGCATTTCAGATATAGGTGTCGATAGGCATTTCAGATATAGGTGTCGATAGGCATTTCAGATATAGGTGTCGATAGGCATTTCAGATATAGGTGTCGATAGGCATTTCAGATATAGGTGTCGATAGGCATTTCATATATAGGTGCCGATAGGCATTTCAGATATAGTTGCCGATTGGCATTTTAAAAATAGGTGCCGATAGGCATTTCAGATATAGAAGCCGATAGGCATTTCAAATATAGGTGCCGATAGGCATTCCAGATATGGTTGCCGATAGGCATTTCAAATATAGGTGCTGATAGGCACTTCAGATTTTGTTTCCGATAGGCATTTCAAAAATAGGTGTCGATAGGCATTTCAGATATAGGTGTCGATAGGCATTTCAGATATAGGTGTCGATAGGCATTACAGATATAGGTGTCGATAGGCATTTCAGATATAGGTGTCGATAGGCATTTCAGATATAGGTGTCGATATGCATTTCAGATATAGTTGTCGATAGGCATTTCAGATATAGGTGTCGATAGGCATTTCAGATATAAGTGCCGATAGGCATTTCAGATATAGTTGCCGATTGGCATTTTAAGAAAAGGTGCCGATAGGCATTTCAGATATAGAAGCCGATAGGCATTTCAAATATAGGTGCCGATAGGCATTCCAGATATGGTTGCCGATAGGCATTTGAAATATAGGTGCTGATAGGCATTTCAGATGTAGTTTCCGATAGGCATTTCAAAAATAGGTGTCGATAGGCATTTCAGATATAGGTGTCGATAGGCATTTCAGATATAGGTGTCGATAGGCATTTCAGATATAGGTGTCGATAGGTATTTCAGATATAGGTGTCGATAGGCATTTCAGATATAGTTGCCGATTGGCATTTTAAAAAAAGGTGCCGATAGGCATTTCAGATATAGAAGCCGATAGGCATTTCAAATATAGGTGCCGATAGGCATTCCAGATATGGTTGCCGATAGGCATTTCAAATATAGGTGCTGATAGGCATTTCAGATGTAGTTTCCGATAGGCATTTCAAAAATAGGTGTCGATAGGCATTTCAGATATAGGTGTCGATAGGCATTTCAGATATAGTTGTCAATAGGCATTTCAGATATAGGTGTCGATAGGCATTTCAGATATAGGTGTCGATAGGCATTTCAGATATAGGTGTCGATAGGCATTTGAGATATAGGTGTCGATAGGCATTTCAGATATAGGTGTCGATAGGCATTTCAGATATAGGTGTCGATAGGCATTTCAGATATAGGTGCCGATAGGCATTTCAGATATAGTTGCCGATTGGCATTTTAAAAATAGGTGCCGATAGGCATTTCAGATATAGAAGCCGATAGGCATTTCAAATATAGGTGCCGATAGGCATTCCAGATATGGTTGCCGATAGGCATTTCAAATATAGGTGCTGATAGGCATTTCAGATGTAGTTTCCGATAGGCATTTCAAAAATAGGTGTCGATAGGCATTTCAGATATAGGTGTCGATAGGCATTTCAGATATAGGTGTCGATAGGCATTCCAGATATAGGTGTCGATAGGCATTTCAGATATAGGTGTCGATAGGCATTTCAGATATAGGTGTCGATAGGCATTTCAGATATAGGTGCCGATAGGCATTTCAGATATAGTTGCCGATTGGCATTTTAAAAATAGGTGCCGATAGGCATTTCAGATATAGAAGCCGATAGGCATTTCAAATATAGGTGCCGATAGGCATTCCAGATATGGTTGCCGATAGGCATTTCAAATATAGGTGCTGATAGGCATTTCAGATGTAGTTTCCGATAGGCATTTCAAAAATAGGTGTCGATAGGCATTTCAGATATAGGTGTCGATAGGCATTTCAGATATAGGTGTCGATAGGCATGACAGATATAGGTGTCGATAGGCATTTCAGATATAGGTGTCGATAGGCATTTCAGATATAGGTGTCGATAGGCATTTCAGATATAGGTGTCGATAGGCATTTCAGATATAGGTGTCGATAGGCATTTCAGATATAGGTGTCGATAGGCATTTCAGATATAGGTGTCGATAGGCATTTCAGATATAGGTGTCGATAGGCATTTTAGATATAGGTGCCGATAGGCATTTCAGATATAGTTGCCGATTGGCATTTTAAAAATAGGTGCCGATAGGCATTTCAGATATAGAAGCTGATAGGCATTTCAAATATAGGTGCCGATAGGCATTCCAGATATGGTTGCCGATGGGCATTTCAAATATAGGTGCTGATAGGCATTTCAGATGTAGTTTCCGATAGGCATTTCAAAAATAGGTGTCGATAGGCATTTCAGATATAGGTGTCGATAGGCATTTCAGATATAGGTGTCGATAGGCATTTCAGATAGGGGTGTCGATAGGCATTTCAGATATAGGTGTCGATAGGCATTTCAGATATAGGTGTCGATAGGCATTTCAGATATAGGTGCCGATAGGCATTTCAGATATAGTTGCCGATTGGCATTTTAAAAATAGGTGCCGAATGGCATTTCAGATATAGAAGCCGATAGGCATTTCAAATATAGGTGCCGATAGGCATTCCAGATATGGTTGCCGATAGGCATTTCAAATATAGGTGCTGATAGGCATTTCAGATGTAGTTTCCGATAGGCATTTCAAAACTAGGTGTCGATAGGCATTTCAGATATAGGTGTCGATAGGCATTTCAGATATAGGTGTCGATAGGCATTTCAGATATAGGTGTCGATAGGCATTTCAGATATAGGTGTCGATAGGCATTTCAGATATAGGTGTCGATAGGCATTTTAGATATAGGTGTCGATAGGCATTTCAGATATAGGTGTCGATAAACATTTCAGATATAGGTGCCGATAGGCATTTCAGATATAGTTGCCGATTGGCATTTTAAAAATAGGTGCCGATAGGCATTTCAGATATAGAAGCCGATAGGCATTTCAAATATAGGTGCCGATAGGCATTCCAGATATGGTTGCCGATATGCATTTCAAATATAGGTGCTGATAGGCATTTCAGATGTAGTTTCCGATAGGCAATTCAAAAATAGGTGTCGATAGGCATTTCAGATATAGGTGTCGATAGGCATTTCAGATATAGGTGTCGATAGGCATTTCAGATATAGGTGTCGATAGGCATTTCAGATATAGGTGTCGATAGGCATTTCAGATATAGGTGTCGATAGGCATTTCAGATATAAATGCCGATAGGCATTTCAGATATAGTTGCCGATTGGCATTTTAAAAATAGGTGCCGATAGGCATTTCAGATATAGAAGCCGATAGGCATTTCAAATATAGGTGCCGATAGGCATTCCAGATATGTTTGCCGATAGGCATTTCAAATATAGGTGCTGATAGGCATTTCAGATGTAGTTTCCGATAGGCATTTCAAAAATAGGTGTCGATAGGCATTTCAGATATAGGTGTCGATAGGCATTTCAGATATAGGTGTCGATAGGCATTTCAGATATAGGTGTCGATAGGCATTTCAGATATAGGTGTCGATAGGCATTTCAGATATAGGTGTCGATAGGCATTTCAGATATAGGTGTCGATAGGCATTTCAGATATAGGTGCCGATAGGCATTTCAGATATAGTTGCCGATTGGCATTTAAAAATAGGTGCCAAAAGGCATTTCAGATATAGAAGCCGATAGGCATTTCAAATATAGGTGCCGATAGGCATTCCAGATATGGTCGCCGATAGGCATTTCAAATATAGGTGCTGATAGGCATTTCAGATGTAGTTTCCGATAGGCATTTCAAAAATAGGTGTCGATAGGCATTTCAGATATAGGTGTCGATAGGCATTTCAGATATAGGTGTCGATAGGCATTTCAGATATAGGTGTCGATAGGCATTTCAGATATAGGTGTCGATAGGCATTTCAGATATAGGTGTCGATAGGCATTTCAGATATAGGTGTCGATAGGCATTTCAGATATAGGTGTCGATAGGCATTTCAGATATAGGTGCCGATAGGCATTTCAGATATAGTTGCCGATTGGCATTTTAAAAATAGGTGCCGATAGGCATTTCAGATATAGAAGCCGATAGGCATTTCAAATATAGGTGCCGATAGGCATTCCAGATATGGTTGCCGATAGGCATTTCAAATATAGGTGCTGATAGGCATTTCAGATGTAGTTTCCGATAGGCACTTCAAAAATAGGTGTCGATAGGCATTTCAGATATAGGTGTCGATAGGCATTTCAGATATAGGTGTCGATAGGCATTTCAGATATAGGTGTCGATAGGCATTTCAGATATAGGTGTCGATAGGCATTTCAGATATAGGTGTCGATAGGCATTTCAGATATATGTGTCGATAGGCATTTCAGATATAGGTGTCGATAGGCATTTCAGATATAGGTGCCGATAGGCATTTCAGATATAGTTGCCAATTGGCATTTTTAAAATAGGTGCCGATAGGCATTTCAGATATAGAAGCCGATAGGCATTTCAAATATAGGTGCCGATAGGCATTCCAGATATGGTTGCCGATAGGCATTCCAAATATAGGTGCTGAAAGGCATTTCAGATGTAGTTTCCGATAGGCATTTCAAAAATAGGTGTCGATAGGCATTTCAGATATAGGTGTCGATAGGCATTTCAGATATAGGTGTCGATAGGCATTACAGATATAGGTGTCGATAGGCATTTCAGATATAGGTGTCGATAGGCATTTCAGATATAGGTGTCGATAGGCATTTCAGATATAGGTGTCGATAGGCATTTCAGATATAGGTGTCGATAGGCATTTCAGATATAGGTGTCGATAGGCATTTCAGATATAAGTGCCGATAGGCATTTCAGATATAGTTGCCGATTGGCATTTTAAAAATAGGTGCCGATAGGCATTTCAGATATAGAAGCCGATAGGCATTTCAAATATAGGTGCCGATAGGCATTCCAGATATGGTTGCCGATAGGCATTTGAAATATAGGTGCTGATAGGCATTTCAGATGTAGTTTCCGATAGGCATTTCGAAAATAGGTGTCGATAGGCATTTCAGATATAGGTGTCGATAGGCATTTCAGATATAGGTGTCGATAGGCATTTCAGATATAGGTGTCGATAGGCATTTCAGATATAGGTGCCGATAGGCATTTCAGATATAGTTGCCGATTGGCATTTTAAAAATAGGTGCCGATAGGCATTTCAGATATAAAAGCCGATAAGCATTTCAAATATAGGTGCCGATAGGCATTCCAGATATGGTTGCCGATAGGCATTTCAAATATAGGTGCTGATAGGCATTTCAGATGTAGTTTCCGATAGGCACTTCAAAAATAGGTGTCGATAGGCATTTCAGATATAGGTGTCGATAGGCATTTCAGATATAGGTGTCGATAGGCATTTCAGATATAGGTGTCGATAGGCATTGCAGATATAGGTGTCGATAGGCATTTCAGATATAGGTGTCGATAGGCATTTCAGATATAGGTGTCGATAGGCATTTCAGATATAGGTGTCGATAGGCATTTCAGATATAGGTGCCGATAGGCATTTCAGATATAGTTGCCGATTGGCATTTTAAAAATAGGTGCCGATAGGCATTTCAGATATAGATGCCGATAGGCAATTTAAATATAGGTGCCGATAGGCATTCCAGATATGGTTGCCGATAGGCATTTCAAATATAGGTGCTGATAGGCATTTCAGATGTAGTTTCCGATAGGCATTTCAAAAATAGGTGTCGATAGGCATTTCAGATATAGGTGTCGATAGGCATTTCAGATATAGGTGTCGATAGGCATTACAGATATAGGTGTCGATAGGCATTTCAGATATAGGTGTCGATAGGCATTTCAGATATAGGTGTCGATAGGCATTTCAGATATAGGTGTCGATAGGCATTTCAGATATAGGTGTCGATAGGCATTTCAGATATAGGTGTCGATAGGCATTTCAGATATAGGTGTCGATAGGCATTTCAGATATAAGTGCCGATAGGCATTTCAGATATAGTTGCCGATTGGCATTTTAAAAATAGGTGCCGATAGGCATTTCAGATATAGAAGCCGATAGGCATTTCAAATATAGGTGCCGATAGGCATTCCAGATATGGTTGCCGATAGGCATTTGAAATATAGGTGCTGATAGGCATTTCAGATGTAGTTTCCGATAGGCATTTCAAAAATAGGTGTCGATAGGCATTTCAGATATAGGTGTCGATAGGCATTTCAGATATAGGTGTCGATAGGCGTTTCAGATATAGGTGTCGATAGGCATTTCAGATATAGGTGCCGATAGGCATTTCAGATATAGTTGCCGATTGGCATTTTAAAAATAGGTGCCGATAGGCATTTCAGATATAGAAGCCGATAGGCATTTCAAATATAGGTGCCGATAGGCATTCCAGATATGGTTGCCGATAGGCATTTCAAATATAGGTGCTGATAGGCATTTCAGATGTAGTTTCCGATAGGCATTTCAAAAATAGGTGTCGATAGGCATTTCAGATATAGGTGTCGATAGGCATTTCAGATATAGGTGTCAATAGGCATTTCAGATATAGGTGTCGATAGGCATTTCAGATATAGGTGTCGATAGGCATTTCAGATATAGGTGTCGATAGGCATTTCAGATATAGGTGTCGATAGGCATTTCAGATATAGGTGTCGATAGGCATTTCAGATATAGGTGTCGATAGGCATTTCAGATATAGGTGCCGATAGGCATTTCAGATATAGTTGCCGATTGGCATTTTAAAAATAGGTGCCGATAGGCATTTCAGATATAGAAGCCGATAGGCATTTCAAATATAGGTGCCGATAGGCATTCCAGATATGGTTGCCGATAGGCATTTCAAATATAGGTGCTGATAGGCATTTTAGATGTAGTTTCCGATAGGCATTTCAAAAATAGGTGTCGATAGGCATTTCAGATATAGGTGTCGATAGGCATTTCAGATATAGGTGTCGATAGGCATTTCAGATATAGGTGTCGATAGGCATTTCAGATATAGGTGTCGATAGGCATTTCAGATATAGGTGCCGATAGGCATTTCAGATATAGTTGCCGATTGGCATTTTAAAAATAGGTGCCGATAGGCATTTCAGATATAGAAGCCGATAGGCATTTCAAATATAGGTGCCGTTAGGCATTCCAGATATGGTTGCCGATAGGCATTTCAAATATAGGTGCTGATAGGCATTTCAGATGTAGTTTCCGATAGGCATTTCAAAAATAGGTGTCGATAGGCATTTCAGATATAGGTGTCGATAGGCAATTCAGATATAGGTGTCAATAGGCATTTCAGATATAGGTGTCGATAGGCATTTCAGATATAGGTGTCGATAGGCATTTCAGATATAGGTGTCGATAGACATTTCAGATATAGGTGTCGATAGGCATTTCAGATATAGGTGTCGATAGGCATTTCAGATATAGGTGTCGATAGGCATTTCAGATATAGGTGCCGATAGGCATTTCAGATATAGTTGCCGATTGGCATTTTAAAAATAGGTGCCGATAGGCATTTCAGATATAGAAGCCGATAGGCATTTCAAATATAGGTGCCGATAGGCATTCCAGATATGGTTGCCGATTGGCATTTCAAATATAGGTGCTGATAGGCATTTCAGATGTAGTTTCCGATAGGCATTTCAAAAATAGGTGTCGATAGGCATTTCAGATATAGGTGTCGATAGGCATTTCAGATATAGGTGTCGATAGGCATTTCAGATATAGGTGTCGATAGGCATTTCAGATATAGGTGCCGATAGGCATTTCAGATATAGTTGCCGATTGGCATTTTAAAAATAGGTGCCGATAGGCATTTCAGATATAGAAGCCGATAGGCATTTCAAAAATAGGTGTCGATAGGCATTTCAGATATAGGTGTCGATAGGCATTTCAGATATAGGTGTCGATAGGCATTTCAGATATAGGTGTCGATAGGCATTTCAGATATAGGTGTCGATAGGCATTTCAGATATAGGTGTCGATAGGCATTTGAGATATAGGTGTCGATAGGCATTTCAGATATAGGTGTCGATAGGCATTTCAGATATAGGTGTCGATAGGCATTTCAGATATAGGTGCCGATAGGCATTTCAGATATAGTTGCCGATTGGCATTTTAAAAATAGGTGCCGATAGGCATTTCAGATATAGAAGCCGATAGGCATTTCAAATATAGGTGCAGATAGGCATTCCAGATATGGTTGCCGATTGGCATTTCAAATATAGGTGCTGATAGGCATTTCAGATGTAGTTTCCGATAGGCATTTCAAAAATAGGTGTCGATAGGCATTTCAGATATAGGTGTCTATAGGCATTTCAGATATAGGTGTCGATAGGCATTTCAGATATAGGTGTCGATAGGCATTTCAGATATAGGTGTCGATAGGCATTTCAGATATAGGTGTCGATAGGCATTTGAGATATAGGTGTCGATAGGCATTTCAGATATAGGTGTCGATAGGCATTTCAGATATAGGTGTCGATAGGCATTTCAGATATAGGTGCCGATAGGCATTTCAGATATAGTTGCCGATTGGCATTTTAAAAATAGGTGCCGATAGGCATTTCAGATATAGAAGCCGATAGGCATTTCAAATATAGGTGCAGATAGGCATTCCAGATATGGTTGCCGATTGGCATTTCAAATATAGGTGCTGATAGGCATTTCAGATGTAGTTTCCGATAGGCATTTCAAAAATAGGTGTCGATAGGCATTTCAGATATAGGTGTCGATAGGCATTTCAGATATAGGTGTCGATAGGCATTTCAGATATAGGTGTCGATAGGCATTTCAGATATAGGTGTCGATAGGCATTTCAGATATAGGTGTCGATAGGCATTTCAGATATAGGTGTCGATAGGCATTTCAGATATAGGTGTCGATAGGCATTTCAGATATAGTTGCCGATAGGCATTTCAGATATAGTTGCCGATTGGCATTTTAAAAATAGGTGCCGATAGGCATTTCAGATATAGAAGCCGATAGGCATTTCAAATATTGGTGCCGATAGGCATTCCAGATATGGTTGCCGATAGGCATTTCAAATATAGGTGCTGATAGGCATTTCAGATGTAGTTTCCGATAGGCATTTCAAAAATAGGTGTCGATAGACATTTCAGATATAGGTGTCGATAGGCATTTCAGATATAGGTGTCGATAGGCATTTCAGATATAGGTGTCGATAGGCATTTCAGATATAGGTGTCGATAGGCATTTCAGATATAGGTGTCGATAGGCATTTGAGATATAGGTGTCGATAGGCATTTCAGATATAGGTGTCGATAGGCATTTCAGATATAGGTGTCGATAGGCATTTCAGATATAGGTGCCGATAGGCATTTCAGATATAGTTGCCGATTGGCATTTTAAAAATAGGTGCCGATAGGCATTTCAGATATAGAAGCCGATAGGCATTTCAAATATAGGTGCAGATAGGCATTCCAGATATGGTTGCCGATTGGCATTTCAAATATAGGTGCTGATAGGCATTTCAGATGTAGTTTCCGATAGGCATTTCAAAAATAGGCGTCGATAGGCATTTCAGATATAGGTGTCGATAGGCATTTCAGATATAGGTGTCGATAGGCATTTCAGATATAGGTGTCGATAGGCATTTCAGATATAGGTGTCGATAGGCATTTCAGATATAGGTGTCGATAGGCATTTCAGATATAGGTGTCGATAGGCATTTCAGATATAGGTGTCGATAGGCATTTCAGATATAGGTGCCGATAGGCATTTCAGATATAGTTGCCGATTGGCATTTTAAAAATAGGTGCCGATAGGCATTTCAGATATAGAAGCCGATAGGCATTTCAAATATAGGTGCCGATAGGCATTCCAGATATGGTTGCCGATAGGCATTTCAAATATAGGTGCTGATAGCCATTTCAGATGTAGTTTCCGATAGGCATTTCAAAAATAGGCGTCGATAGGCATTTCAGATATAGGTGTCGATAGGCATTTCAGATATAGGTGTCGATAGGCATTTCAGATATAGGTGTCGATAGGCATTTCAGATATAGGTGTCGATAGGCATTTCAGATATAGGTGTCGATAGGCATTTCAGATATAGGTATCGATAGGCATTTCAGATATAGGTGTCGATAGGCATTTCAGATATAGGTGCCGATAGGCATTTCAGATATAGTTGCCGATTGGCATTTTAAAAATAGGTGCCGATAGGCATTTCAGATATAGAAGCCGATGGGCATTTCAAATATAGGTGCCGATAGGCATTCCAGAAATGGTTGCCGATAGGCATTTCAAATATAGGTGCTGATAGGCATTTCAGATGTAGTTTCCGATAGGCATTTCAAAAATAGGTGTCGATAGGCATTTCAGATATAGGTGTCGATAGGCATTTCAGATATAGGTGTCGATAGGCATTTCAGATATAGGTGTCGATAGGCATTTCAGATATAGGTGTCGATAGGCATTTCAGATATAGGTGTCGATAGGCATTTCAGATATAGGTGTCGATAGGCATTTCAGATATAGGTGTCGATAGGCATTTCAGATATAGGTGTCGATAGGCATTTCAGATATAGGTGTCGATAGGCATTTCAGATATAGGTGCCGATAGGCATTTCAGATATAGTTGCCGATTGGCATTTTAAAAATAGGTGCCGATAGGCATTTCAGATATAGAAGCCGATAGGCATTTCAAATATAGGTGCCGATAGGCATTCCAGATATGGTTGCCGATTGGCATTTCAAATATAGGTGCTGATAGGCATTTTAGATGTAGTTTCCGATAGGCATTTCAAAAATAGGTGTCGATAGGCATTTCAGATATAGGTGTCGATAGGCATTTCAGATATAGGTGTCGATAGGCATTTCAGATATAGGTGTCGATAGGCATTTCAGATATAGGTGTCGATAGGCATTTCAGATATAGGTGTCGATAGGCATTTCAGATATAGGTGTCGATAGGCATTTCAGATATAGGTGTCGATAGGCATTTCAGATATAGTTGCCGATAGGCATTTCAGATATAGTTGCCGATTGGCATTTTAAAAATAGGTGCCGATAGGCATTTCAGATATAGAAGCCGATAGGCATTTCAAATATAGGTGCCGATAGGCATTCCAGATATGGTTGCCGATAGGCATTTCAAATACAGGTGCTGATAGGCATTTCAGATGTAGTTTCCGATAGGCATTTCAAAAATAGGTGTCGATAGGCATTTCAGATATAGGTGTCGATAGGCATTTCAGATATAGGTGTCGATAGGCATTTCAGATATAGGTGTCGATAGGCATTTCAGATATAGGTGTCGATAGGCATTTGAGATATAGGTGTCGATAGGCATTTCAGATATAGGTGTCGATAGGCATTTCAGATACAGGTGTCGATAGGCATTTCAGATATAGGTGCCGATAGGCATTTCAGATATAGTTGCCGATTGGCATTTTAAAAATAGGTGCCGATAGGCATTTCAGATATAGAAGCCGATAGGCATTTCAAATATAGGTGCCGAAAGGCATTCCAGATATGGTTGCCGATAGGCATTTCAAATATAGGTGCTGATAGGCATTTCAGATGTAGTTTCCGATAGGCATTTCAAAAATAGGTGTCGATAGGCATTTCAGATATAGGTGTCGATAGGCATTTCAGATATAGGTGTCGATAGGCATTTCAGATATAGGTGTCGATAGGCATTTCAGATATAGGTGTCGATAGGCATTTCAGATATAGGTGTCGATAGGCATTTCAGATATAGGTGCCGATAGGCATTGCAGATATAGTTGCCGATTGGCATTTTAAAAATAGGTGCCGATAGGCATTTCAGATATAGAAGCCGATAGGCATTTCAAATATAGGTGCCGATAGGCATTCCAGATATGGTTGCCGATAGGCATTTCAAATATAGGTGCTGATAGGCATTTCAGATGTAGTTTCCGATAGGCATTTCAAAAATAGGTGTCGATAGGCATTTCAGATATAGGTGTCGATAGGCATTTCAGATATAGGTGTCGATAGGCATTTCAGATATAGGTGTCGATAGGCATTTCAGATATAGGTGTCGATAGGCATTTCAGATATAGGTGTCGATAGGCATTTCAGAAATAGGTGTCGATAGGCATTTCAGATATAGGTGTCGATAGGCATTTCAGATATAGGTGCCGATAGGCATTTCAGATATAGTTGCCGATTGGCATTTTGTAAAAAGGTGCCGATAGGCATTTCAGATATAGAAGCCGATAGGCATTTCAAATATAGGTGCCGATAGGCATTCCAGATATGGTTGCCGATAGGCATTTCAAATATAGGTGCTTATAGGCATTTCAGATGTAGTTTCCGATAGGCATTTCAAAAATAGGTGTCGATAGGCATTTCAGATATAGGTGTCGATAGGCATTTCAGATATAGGTGTCGATAGGCATTTCAGATATAGGTGTCGATAGGCATTTCAGATATAGGTGCCGATAGGCATTTCAGATATAGTTGCCGATTGGCATTTTAAAAATAGGTGCCGATAGGCATTTCAAATATAGAAGCCGATAGGCATTTCAAATATATGTGCCGATAGGCATTCCAGATATGGTTGCCGATAGGCATTTCAAATATAGGTGCTGATAGGCATTTCAGATGTAGTTTCCGATAGGCATTTCAAAAATAGGTGTCGATAGGCATTTCTGATATAGGTGTCGATAGGCATTTCAGATATAGGTGTCGATAGGCATTTCAGATATAGGTGTCGATAGGCATTTCAGATATAGGTGTCGATAGGCATTTCAGATATAGGTGTCGATAGGCATTTCAGATATAGGTGTCGATAGGCATTTCAGATATAGGTGTCGATAGGCATTTCAGATATAGGTGCCGATAGGCATTTCAGATATAGTTGCCGATTGGCATTTTAAAAATAGGTGCCGATAGGCATTTCAGATATAGAAGCCGATAGGCATTTCAAATATAGGTGCCGATAGGCATTCCGGATATGGTTGCCGATAGGCATTTCAAATATAGGTGCTGATAGGCATTTCAGATGTAGTTTCCGATAGGCATTTCAAAAATAGGTGTCGATAGGCATTTCAGATATAGGTGTCGATAGGCATTTCAGATATAGGTGTCGATAGGCATTTCAGATATAGGTGTCGATAGGCATTTCAGATATAGGTGTCGATAGGCATTTCAGATATAGGTGTCGATAGGCATTTCAGATATAGGTGTCGATAGGCATTTCAGATATAGGTGTCGATAGGCATTTCAGATATAGGTGCCGATAGGCATTTCAGATATAGTTGCCGATTGGCATTTTAAAAATAGGTGCCGATAGGCATTTCAGATATAGAAGCCGATAGGCATTTCAAATATAGGTGCCGATAGGCATTCCAGATATGGTTGCCGATAGGCATTTCAAATATAGGTGCTGATAGGCATTTCAGATGTAGTTTCCGATAGGCATTTCAAAAATAGTTGTCGATAGGCATTTCAGATATAGGTGTCGATAGGCATTTCAGATACAGGTGTCGATAGGCATTTCAGATATAGGTGTCGATAGGCATTTCAGATATAGGTGTCGATAGGCATTTCAGATATAGGTGTCGATAGGCATTTGAGATATAGGTGTCGATAGGCATTTCAGATATAGGTGTCGATAGGCATTTCAGATATAGGTGTCGATAGGCATTTCAGATATAGGTGCCGATAGGCATTTCAGATATAGTTGCCGATTGGCATTTTAAAAATAGGTGCCGATAGGCATTTCAGATATAGAAGCCGATAGGCATTTCAAATATAGGTGCCGATAGGCATTCCAGATATGGTTGCCGATTGGCATTTCAAATATAGGTGCTGATAGGCATTTCAGATGTAGTTTCCGATAGGCATTTCAAAAATAGGTGTCGATAGGCATTTCAGATATAGGTGTCGATAGGCATTTCAGATATAGGTGTCGATAGGCATTTCAGATATAGGTGTCGATAAGCATCTCAGATATAGGTGTCGATAGGCATTTCAGATATAGGTGTCGATAGGCATTTCAGATATAGGTGTCGATAGGCATTTCAGATATACGTGTCGATAGGCATTTCAGATATAGGTGCCGATAGGCATTTCAGATATAGTTGCTGATTGGCATTTTAAAAATAGGTGCCGATAGGCATTTCAGATATAGAAGCCGATAGGCATTTCAAATATAGGTGCCGATAGGCATTCCAGATATGGTTGCCGATAGGCATTTCAAATATAGGTGCTGATAGGCATTTCAGATGTAGTTTCCGATAGGCATTTCAAAAATAGGTGTCGATAGGCATTTCAGATATAGGTGTCGATAGGCATTTCAGATATAGGTGTCGATAGGCATTTCAGATATAGGTGTCGATAGGCATTTCAGATATAGGTGTCGATAGGCATTTCAGATATAGGTGTCGATAGGCATTTCAGATATAGGTGTCGATAGGCATTTCAGATATAGGTGTCGATAGGCATTTCAGATATAGGTGTCGATAGGCATTTCAGATATAGGTGTCGATAGGCATTTCAGATATAGGTGTCGATAGGCATTTCAGATATAGGTGTCGATAGGCATTTCAGATATAGGTGTCGATAGGCATTTCAGATATAGGTGTCGATAGGCATTTCAGATATAGTTGCCGATAGGCATTTCAGATATAGTTGCCGATTGGCATTTTAAAAATAGGTGCCGATAGGCATTTCAGATATAGAAGCCGATAGGCATTTCAAATATTGGTGCCGATAGGCATTCCAGATATGGTTGCCGATAGGCATTTCAAATATAGGTGCTGATAGGCATTTCAGATGTAGTTTCCGATAGGCATTTCAAAAATAGGTGTCGATAGGCATTTCAGATATAGGTGTCGATAGGCATTTCAGATATAGGTGTCGATAGGCATTTCAGATATAGGTGTCGATAGGCATTTCAGATATAGGTGTCGATAGGCATTTCAGATATAGGTGTCGATAGGCATTTGAGATATAGGTGTCGATAGGCATTTCAGATATAGGTGTCGATAGGCATTTCAGATATAGGTGTCGATAGGCATTTCAGATATAGGTGCCGATAGGCATTTCAGATATAGTTGGCGATTGGCATTTTAAAAATAGGAGCCGATGGGCATTTCAGATATAGAAGCCGATAGGCATTTCAAATATACGTGCCGATAGGCATTCCAGATATGGTTGCCGATAGGCATTTCAAATATAGGTGCTGATAGGCATTTCAGATGTAGTTTCCGATAGGCATTTCAAAAATAGGTGTCGATAGGCATTTCAGATATAGGTGTCGATAGGCATTTCAGATATAGGTGTCGATAGGCATTTCAGATATAGGTGTTGTTAGGCATATCAGATATAGGTGTCGATAGGCATTTCAGATATAGGTGTCGATAGGCATTTCAGATATAGGTGTCGATAGGCATTTCAGATATAGGTGTCGATAGGCATTTCAGATATAGGTGTCGATAGGCATTTCAGATATAGGTGTCGATAGGCATTTCAGATATAGGTGTCGATAGGCATTTCAGATATAGGTGTCGATAGGCATTTCAGATATAGGTGTCGATAGGCATTTCAGATATAGGTGTCGATAGGCATTTCAGATATAGGTGCCGATAGGCATTTCAGATATAGTTGCCGATTAGCATTTTAAAAATAGGTGCCGATAGGCATTTCAGATATAGAAGCCGATAGGCATTTCAAATATAGGTGCCGATAGGCATTCCAGATATGGTTGCCGATTGGCATTTCAAATATAGGTGCTGATAGGCATTTTAGATGTAGTTTCCGATAGGCATTTCAAAAATAGGTGTCGATAGGCATTTCAGATATAGGTGTCGATAGGCATTTCAGATATAGGTGTCGATAGGCATTTAGATATAGGTGTCGATAGGCATTTCAGATATAGGTGTCGATAGGCATTTCAGATATAGGTGTCGATAGGCATTTCAGATATAGGTGTCGATAGGCATTTAGATATAGGTGTCGATAGGCATTTCAGATATAGGTGTCGATAGGCATTTCAGATATAGGTGCCGATAGGCATTTCAGATATAGTTGCCGATTGGCATTTTAAAAATAGGTGCCGATAGGCATTTCAGATATAGAAGCCGATAGGCATTTCAAAAATAGGTGTCGATAGGCATTTCAGATATAGGTGTCGATAGGCATTTCAGATATAGGTGTCGATAGGCATTTCAGATATAGGTGTCGATAGGCATTTCAGATATAGGTGTCGATAGGCATTTCAGATATAGGTGTCGATAGGCATTTGAGATATAGGTGTCGATAGGCATTTCAGATATAGGTGTCGATAGGCATTTCAGATATAGGTGTCGATAGGCATTTCAGATATAGGTGCCGATAGGCATTTCAGATATAGTTGCCGATTGGCATTTTAAAAATAGGTGCCGATAGGCATTTCAGATATAGAAGCCGATAGGCATTTCAAATATAGGTGCAGATAGGCATTCCAGATATGGTTGCCGATTGGCATTTCAAATATAGGTGCTGATAGGCATTTCAGATGTAGTTTCCGATAGGCATTTCAAAAATAGGTGTCGATAGGCATTTCAGATATAGGTGTCGATAGGCATTTCAGATATAGGTGTCGATAGGCATTTCAGATATAGGTGTCGATAGGCATTTCAGATATAGGTGTCGATAGGCATTTCAGATATAGGTGTCGATAGGCATTTGAGATATAGGTGTCGATAGGCATTTCAGATATAGGTGTCGATAGGCATTTCAGATATAGGTGTCGATAGGCATTTCAGATATAGGTGCCGATAGGCATTTCAGATATAGTTGCCGATTGGCATTTTAAAAATAGGTGCCGATAGGCATTTCAGATATAGAAGCCGATAGGCATTTCAAATATAGGTGCAGATAGGCATTCCAGATATGGTTGCCGATTGGCATTTCAAATATAGGTGCTGATAGGCATTTCAGATGTAGTTTCCGATAGGCATTTCAAAAATAGGTGTCGATAGGCATTTCAGATATAGGTGTCGATAGGCATTTCAGATATAGGTGTCGATAGGCATTTCAGATATAGGTGTCGATAGGCATTTCAGATATAGGTGTCGATAGGCATTTCAGATATAGGTGTCGATAGGCATTTCAGATATAGGTGTCGATAGGCATTTCAGATATAGGTGTCGATAGGCATTTCAGATATAGTTGCCGATAGGCATTTCAGATATAGTTGCCGATTGGCATTTTAAAAATAGGTGCCGATAGGCATTTCAGATATAGAAGCCGATAGGCATTTCAAATATTGGTGCCGATAGGCATTCCAGATATGGTTGCCGATAGGCATTTCAAATATAGGTGCTGATAGGCATTTCAGATGTAGTTTCCGATAGGCATTTCAAAAATAGGTGTCGATAGGCATTTCAGATATAGGTGTCGATAGGCATTTCAGATATAGGTGTCGATAGGCATTTCAGATATAGGTGTCGATAGGCATTTCAGATATAGGTGTCGATAGGCATTTCAGATATAGGTGTCGATAGGCATTTGAGATATAGGTGTCGATAGGCATTTCAGATATAGGTGTCGATAGGCATTTCAGATATAGGTGTCGATAGGCATTTCAGATATAGGTGCCGATAGGCATTTCAGATATAGTTGCCGATTGGCATTTTAAAAATAGGTGCCGATAGGCATTTCAGATATAGAAGCCGATGAGCATTTCAAATATAGGTGCAGATAGGCATTCCAGATATGGTTGCCGATTGGCATTTCAAATATAGGTGCTGATAGGCATTTCAGATGTAGTTTCCGATAGGCATTTCAAAAATAGGCGTCGATAGGCATTTCAGATATAGGTGTCGATAGGCATTTCAGATATAGGTGTCGATAGGCATTTCAGATATAGGTGTCGATAGGCATTTCAGATATAGGTGTCGATAGGCATTTCAGATATAGGTGTCGATAGGCATTTCAGATATAGGTGTCGATAGGCATTTCAGATATAGGTGTCGATAGGCATTTCAGATATAGGTGCCGATAGGCATTTCAGATATAGTTGCCGATTGGCATTTTAAAAATAGGTGCCGATAGGCATTTCAGATATAGAAGCCGATAGGCATTTCAAATATAGGTGCCGATAGGCATTCCAGATATGGTTGCCGATAGGCATTTCAAATATAGGTGCTGATAGCCATTTCAGATGTAGTTTCCGATAGGCATTTCAAAAATAGGCGTCGATAGGCATTTCAGATATAGGTGTCGATAGGCATTTCAGATATAGGTGTCGATAGGCATTTCAGATATAGGTGTCGATAGGCATTTCAGATATAGGTGTCGATAGGCATTTCAGATATAGGTGTCGATAGGCATTTCAGATATAGGTATCGATAGGCATTTCAGATATAGGTGTCGATAGGCATTTCAGATATAGGTGCCGATAGGCATTTCAGATATAGTTGCCGATTGGCATTTTAAAAATAGGTGCCGATAGGCATTTCAGATATAGAAGCCGATGGGCATTTCAAATATAGGTGCCGATAGGCATTCCAGAAATGGTTGCCGATAGGCATTTCAAATATAGGTGCTGATAGGCATTTCAGATGTAGTTTCCGATAGGCATTTCAAAAATAGGTGTCGATAGGCATTTCAGATATAGGTGTCGATAGGCATTTCAGATATAGGTGTCGATAGGCATTTCAGATATAGGTGTCGATAGGCATTTCAGATATAGGTGTCGATAGGCATTTCAGATATAGGTGTCGATAGGCATTTCAGATATAGGTGTCGATAGGCATTTCAGATATAGGTGTCGATAGGCATTTCAGATATAGGTGTCGATAGGCATTTCAGATATAGGTGTCGATAGGCATTTCAGATATAGGTGCCGATAGGCATTTCAGATATAGTTGCCGATTGGCATTTTAAAAATAGGTGCCGATAGGCATTTCAGATATAGAAGCCGATAGGCATTTCAAATATAGGTGCCGATAGGCATTCCAGATATGGTTGCCGATTGGCATTTCAAATATAGGTGCTGATAGGCATTTTAGATGTAGTTTCCGATAGGCATTTCAAAAATAGGTGTCGATAGGCATTTCAGATATAGGTGTCGATAGGCATTTCAGATATAGGTGTCGATAGGCATTTAGATATAGGTGTCGATAGGCATTTCAGATATAGGTGTCGATAGGCATTTCAGATATAGGTGTCGATAGGCATTTCAGATATAGGTGTCGATAGGCATTTCAGATATAGGTGTCGATAGGCATTTCAGATATAGTTGCCGATAGGCATTTCAGATATAGTTGCCGATTGGCATTTTAAAAATAGGTGCCGATAGGCATTTCAGATATAGAAGCCGATAGGCATTTCAAATATAGGTGCCGATAGGCATTCCAGATATGGTTGCCGATAGGCATTTCAAATACAGGTGCTGATAGGCATTTCAGATGTAGTTTCCGATAGGCATTTCAAAAATAGGTGTCGATAGGCATTTCAGATATAGGTGTCGATAGGCATTTCAGATATAGGTGTCGATAGGCATTTCAGATATAGGTGTCGATAGGCATTTCAGATATAGGTGTCGATAGGCATTTCAGATATAGGTGTCGATAGGCATTTGAGATATAGGTGTCGATAGGCATTTCAGATATAGGTGTCGATAGGCATTTCAGATATAGGTGTCGATAGGCATTTCAGATATAGGTGCCGATAGGCATTTCAGATATAGTTGCCGATTGGCATTTTAAAAATTGGTGCCGATAGGCATTTCAGATATAGAAGCCGATAGGCATTTCAAATATAGGTGCCGAAAGGCATTCCAGATATGGTTGCCGATAGGCATTTCAAATATAGGTGCTGATAGGCATTTCAGATGTAGTTTCCGATAGGCATTTCAAAAATAGGTGTCGATAGGCATTTCAGATATAGGTGTCGATAGGCATTTCAGATATAGGTGTCGATAGGCATTTCAGATATAGGTGTCGATAGGCATTTCAGATATAGGTGTCGATAGGCATTTCAGATATAGGTGTCGATAGGCATTTCAGATATAGGTGCCGATAGGCATTGCAGATATAGTTGCCGATTGGCATTTTAAAAATAGGTGCCGATAGGCATTTCAGATATAGAAGCCGATAGGCATTTCAAATATAGGTGCCGATAGGCATTCCAGATATGGTTGCCGATAGGCATTTCAAATATAGGTGCTGATAGGCATTTCAGATGTAGTTTCCGATAGGCATTTCAAAAATAGGTGTCGATAGGCATTTCAGATATAGGTGTCGATAGGCATTTCAGATATAGGTGTCGATAGGCATTTCAGATATAGGTGTCGATAGGCATTTCAGATATAGGTGTCGATAGGCATTTCAGATATAGGTGTCGATAGGCATTTCAGAAATAGGTGTCGATAGGCATTTCAGATATAGGTGTCGATAGGCATTTCAGATATAGGTGCCGATAGGCATTTCAGATATAGTTGCCGATTGGCATTTTGTAAAAAGGTGCCGATAGGCATTTCAGATATAGAAGCCGATAGGCATTTCAAATATAGGTGCCGATAGGCATTCCAGATATGGTTGCCGATAGGCATTTCAAATATAGGTGCTTATAGGCATTTCAGATGTAGTTTCCGATAGGCATTTCAAAAATAGGTGTCGATAGGCATTTCAGATATAGGTGTCGATAGGCATTTCAGATATAGGTGTCGATAGGCATTTCAGATATAGGTGTCGATAGGCATTTCAGATATAGGTGCCGATAGGCATTTCAGATATAGTTGCCGATTGGCATTTTAAAAATAGGTGCCGATAGGCATTTCAAATATAGAAGCCGATAGGCATTTCAAATATATGTGCCGATAGGCATTCCAGATATGGTTGCCGATAGGCATTTCAAATATAGGTGCTGATAGGCATTTCAGATGTAGTTTCCGATAGGCATTTCAAAAATAGGTGTCGATAGGCATTTCTGATATAGGTGTCGATAGGCATTTCAGATATAGGTGTCGATAGGCATTTCAGATATAGGTGTCGATAGGCATTTCAGATATAGGTGTCGATAGGCATTTCAGATATAGGTGCCGATAGGCATTTCAGATATAGTTGCCGATTGGCATTTTAAAAATAGGTGCCGATAGGCATTTCAGATATAGAAGCCGATAGGCATTTCAAATATAGGTGCCGATAGGCATTCCGGATATGGTTGCCGATAGGCATTTCAAATATAGGTGCTGATAGGCATTTCAGATGTAGTTTCCGATAGGCATTTCAAAAATAGGTGTCGATAGGCATTTCAGATATAGGTGTCGATAGGCATTTCAGATATAGGTGTCGATAGGCATTTCAGATATAGGTGTCGATAGGCATTTCAGATATAGGTGTCGATAGGCATTTCAGATATAGGTGTCGATAGGCATTTCAGATATAGGTGTCGATAGGCATTTCAGATATAGGTGTCGATAGGCATTTCAGATATAGGTGCCGATAGGCATTTCAGATATAGTTGCCGATTGGCATTTTAAAAATAGGTGCCGATAGGCATTTCAGATATAGAAGCCGATAGGCATTTCAAATATAGGTGCCGATAGGCATTCCAGATATGGTTGCCGATAGGCATTTCAAATATAGGTGCTGATAGGCATTTCAGATGTAGTTTCAGATAGGCATTTCAAAAATAGTTGTCGATAGGCATTTCAGATATAGGTGTCGATAGGCATTTCAGATACAGGTGTCGATAGGCATTTCAGATATAGGTGTCGATAGGCATTTCAGATATAGGTGTCGATAGGCATTTCAGATATAGGTGTCGATAGGCATTTGAGATATAGGTGTCGATAGGCATTTCAGATATAGGTGTCGATAGGCATTTCAGATATAGGTGTCGATAGGCATTTCAGATATAGGTGCCGATAGGCATTTCAGATATAGTTGCCGATTGGCATTTTAAAAATAGGTGCCGATAGGCATTTCAGATATAGAAGCCGATAGGCATTTCAAATATAGGTGCCGATAGGCATTCCAGATATGGTTGCCGATTGGCATTTCAAATATAGGTGCTGATAGGCATTTCAGATGTAGTTTCCGATAGGCATTCCAAAAATAGGTGTCGATAGGCATTTCAGATATAGGTGTCGATAGGCATTTCAGATATAGGTGTCGATAGGCATTTCAGATATAGGTGTCGATAAGCATCTCAGATATAGGTGTCGATAGGCATTTCAGATATAGGTGTCGATAGGCATTTCAGATATAGGTGTCGATAGGCATTTCAGATATACGTGTCGATAGGCATTTCAGATATAGGTGCCGATAGGCATTTCAGATATAGTTGCTGATTGGCATTTTAAAAATAGGTGCCGATAGGCATTTCAGATATAGAAGCCGATAGGCATTTCAAATATAGGTGCCGATAGGCATTCCAGATATGGTTGCCGATAGGCATTTCAAATATAGGTGCTGATAGGCATTTCAGATGTAGTTTCCGATAGGCATTTCAAAAATAGGTGTCGATAGGCATTTCAGATATAGGTGTCGATAGGCATTTCAGATATAGGTGTCGATAGGCATTTCAGATATAGGTGTCGATAGGCATTTCAGATATAGGTGTCGATAGGCATTTCAGATATAGGTGTCGATAGGCATTTCAGATATAGGTGTCGATAGGCATTTCAGATATAGGTGTCGATAGGCATTTCAGATATAGGTGTCGATAGGCATTTCAGATATAGGTGTCGATAGGCATTTCAGATATAGGTGTCGATAGGCATTTCAGATATAGGTGTCGATAGGCATTTCAGATATAGGTGTCGATAGGCATTTCAGATATAGTTGCCGATAGGCATTTCAGATATAGTTGCCGATTGGCATTTTAAAAATAGGTGCCGATAGGCATTTCAGATATAGAAGCCGATAGGCATTTCAAATATTGGTGCCGATAGGCATTCCAGATATGGTTGCCGATAGGCATTTCAAATATAGGTGCTGATAGGCATTTCAGATGTAGTTTCCGATAGGCATTTCAAAAATAGGTGTCGATAGGCATTTCAGATATAGGTGTCGATAGGCATTTCAGATATAGGTGTCGATAGGCATTTCAGATATAGGTGTCGATAGGCATTTCAGATATAGGTGTCGATAGGCATTTCAGATATAGGTGTCGATAGGCATTTGAGATATAGGTGTCGATAGGCATTTCAGATATAGGTGTCGATAGGCATTTCAGATATAGGTGTCGATAGGCATTTCAGATATAGGTGCCGATAGGCATTTCAGATATAGTTGGCGATTGGCATTTTAAAAATAGGAGCCGATGGGCATTTCAGATATAGAAGCCGATAGGCATTTCAAATATACGTGCCGATAGGCATTCCAGATATGGTTGCCGATAGGCATTTCAAATATAGGTGCTGATAGGCATTTCAGATGTAGTTTCCGATAGGCATTTCAAAAATAGGTGTCGATAGGCATTTCAGATATAGGTGTCGATAGGCATTTCAGATATAGGTGTCGATAGGCATTTCAGATATAGGTGTTGTTAGGCATATCAGATATAGGTGTCGATAGGCATTTCAGATATAGGTGTCGATAGGCATTTCAGATATAGGTGTCGATAGGCATTTCAGATATAGGTGTCGATAGGCATTACAGATATAGGTGCCGATAGGCATTTCAGATATAGTTGTCGATTGGCATTTTAAAAATAGGTGCCGATAGGCATTTCAGATATAGAAGCCGATAGGCATTTCAAATATATGTGCCGATAGGCATTCCAGATATGGTTGCCGATAGGCATTTCAAATAAAGGTGCTGATAGGCATTTCAGATGTAGTTTCCGATAGGCATTTCAAAAATAGGTGTCGATAGGCATTTCAGATATAGGTGTCGATAGGCATTTCAGATATAGGTGTCGATAGGCATTTCAGATATAGGTGTCGTTAGGCATATCAGATATAGGTGTCGATAGGCATTTCAGATATAGGTGTCGATAGGCATTTCAGATATAGGTGTCGATAGGCATTTCAGAAATAGGTGTCGATAGGCATTTCAGATATAGGTGCCGATAGGCATTTCAGATATAGTTGCCGATTGGCATTTTAAAAATAGGTGCCGATAGGCATTTCAGATATAGAAGCCGATAGGCATTTCAAATATAGGTGCCGATAGGCATTCCAGATATGGTTGCCGATAGGCATTTCAAATATAGGTGCTGATAGGCATTTCAGATGTAGTTTCCGATAGGCATTTTAAAAATAGGTGTCGATAGGCATTTCAGATATAGGTGTCGATAGGCATTTCAGATATAGGTGTCGATAGGCATTTCAGATATAGGTGTCGATAGGCATTTCAGATATAGGTGTCGATAGGCATTTCAGATATAGGTGTCGATAGGCATTTCAGATATAGGTGTCGATAGGCATTTCAGATATAGGTGTCGATAGGCATTTCAGATATAGGTGTCGATAGGCATTTCAGATATAGGTGTCGATAGGCATTTCAGATATAGGTGCCGATAGGCATTTCAGATATAGTTGCCGATTGGCATTTTAAAAATAGGTGCCGATAGGCATTTCAGATATAGAAGCCGATAGGCATTTCAAATATAGGTGCCGATAGGCATTCCAGATATGGTTGCCGATTGGCATTTCAAATATAGGTGCTGATAGGCATTTCAGATGTAGTTTCCGATAGGCATTTCAAAAATAGGTGTCGATAGGCATTTCAGATATAGGTGTCGATAGGCATTTCAGATATAGGTGTCGATAGGCATTTCAGATATAGGTGTCGATAGGCATTTCAGATATAGGTGTCGATAGGCATTTCAGATATAGGTGTCGATAGGCATTTCAGATATAGGTGTCGATAGGCATTTCAGATATAGGTGTCGATAGGCATTTCAGATATAGTTGCCGATAGGCATTTCAGATATAGTTGCCGATTGGCATTTTAAAAATAGGTGCCGATAGGCATTTCAGATATAGAAGCCGATAGGCATTTCAAATATTGGTGCCGATAGGCATTCCAGATAAGGTTGCCGATAGGCATTTCAAATATAGGTGCTGATAGGCATTTCAGATGTAGTTTCCGATAGGCATTTCAAAAATAGGTGTCGATAGGCATTTCAGATATAGGTGTCGATAGGCATTTCAGATATAGGTGTCGATAGGCATTTCAGATATAGGTGTCGATAGGCATTTCAGATATAGGTGTCGATAGGCATTTCAGATATAGGTGTCGATAGGCATTTGAGATATAGGTGTCGATAGGCATTTCAGATATAGGTGTCGATAGGCATTTCAGATATAGGTGTCGATAGGCATTTCAGATATAGGTGCCGATAGGCATTTCAGATATAGTTGGCGATTGGCATTTTAAAAATAGGAGCCGATGGGCATTTCAGATATAGAAGCCGATAGGCATTTCAAATATACGTGCCGATAGGCATTCCAGATATGGTTGCCGATAGGCATTTCAAATATAGGTGCTGATAGGCATTTCAGATGTAGTTTCCGATAGGCATTTCAAAAATAGGTGTCGATAGGCATTTCAGATATAGGTGTCGATAGGCATTTCAGATATAGGTGTCGATAGGCATTTCAGATATAGGTGTCGTTAGGCATTTCAGATATAGGTGTCGATAGGCATTTCAGATATAGGTGTCGATAGGCATTACAGATATAGGTGCCGATAGGCATTTCAGATATAGTTGCCGATTGGCATTTTAAAAATAGGTGCCGATAGGCATTTCAGATATAGAAGCCGATAGGCATTTCAAATATATGTGCCGATAGGCATTCCAGATATGGTTGCCGATAGGCATTTCAAATAAAGGTGCTGATAGGCATTTCAGATGTAGTTTCCGATAGGCATTTCAAAAATAGGTGTCGATAGGCATTTCAGATATAGGTGTCGATAGGCATTTCAGATATAGGTGTCGATAGGCATTTCAGATATAGGTGTCGTTAGGCATATCAGATATAGGTGTCGATAGGCATTTCAGATATAGGTGTCGATAGGCATTTCAGATATAGGTGCCGATAGGCATTTCAGATATAGTTGGCGATTGGCATTTTAAAAATAGGAGCCGATGGGCATTTCAGATATAGAAGCCGATAGGCATTTCAAATATACGTGCCGATAGGCATTCCAGATATGGTTGCCGATAGGCATTTCAAATATAGGTGCTGATAGGCATTTCAGATGTAGTTTCCGATAGGCATTTCAAAAATAGGTGTCGATAGGCATTTCAGATATAGGTGTCGATAGGCATTTCAGATATAGGTGTCGATAGGCATTTCAGATATAGGTGTCGTTAGGCATATCAGATATAGGTGTCGATAGGCATTTCAGATATAGGTGTCGATAGGCATTTCAGATATAGGTGCTGATAGGCATTTCAGATATAGTTGCCGATTGGCATTTTAAAAATAGGTGCCGATAGGCATTTCAGATATAGAAGCCGATAGGCATTTCAAATATAGGTGCCGATAGGCATTCCAGATATGGTTGCCGATAGGCATTTCAAATAAAGGTGCTGATAGGCATTTCAGATGTAGTTTCCGATAGGCATTTCAAAAATAGGTGTCGATAGGCATTTCAGATATAGGTGTCGATGGGCATTTCAGATATAGGTGTCGATAGGCATTTCAGATATAGGTGTCGATAGGCATTTCAGATATAGGTGTCGATAGGCATTTCAGATATAGGTGTCGATAGGCACTTCAGATATAGGTGTCGATAGGCATTTCAGATATAGGTGTCGATAGGCATTACAGATATAGGTGCCGATAGGCATTTTAGATATAGTTGCCGATTGGCATTTTAAAAATAGGTGCCGATAGGCATTTCAGATATAGAAGCCGATAGGCATTTCAAATATAGGTGCCGATAGGCATTCCAGATATGGTTGCCGATTGGCATTTCAAATATAGGTGCTGATAGGCATTTCAGATGTAGTTTCCGATAGGCATTTCAAAAATAGGTGTCGATAGGCATTTCAGATATAGGTGTCGATAGGCATTTCAGATATAGGTGTCGATAGGCATTTCAGATATAGGTGTCGATAGGCATTTCAGATATAGGTGTCGATAGGCATTTCAGATATAGGTGTCGATAGGCATTTCAGAAATAGGTGTCGATAGGCATTTCAGATATAGGTGTCGATAGGCATTTCAGATATAGGTGCCGATAGGCATTTCAGATATAGTTGCCGATTGGCATTTTGTAAAAAGGTGCCGATAGGCATTTCAGATATAGAAGCCGATAGGCATTTCAAATATAGGTGCCGATAGGCATTCCAGATATGGTTGCCGATAGGCATTTCAAATATAGGTGCTTATAGGCATTTCAGATGTAGTTTCCGATAGGCATTTCAAAAATAGGTGTCGATAGGCATTTCAGATATAGGTGTCGATAGGCATTTCAGATATAGGTGTCGATAGGCATTTCAGATATAGGTGTCGATAGGCATTTCAGATATAGGTGCCGATAGGCATTTCAGATATAGTTGCCGATTGGCATTTTAAAAATAGGTGCCGATAGGCATTTCAAATATAGAAGCCGATAGGCATTTCAAATATATGTGCCGATAGGCATTCCAGATATGGTTGCCGATAGGCATTTCAAATATAGGTGCTGATAGGCATTTCAGATGTAGTTTCCGATAGGCATTTCAAAAATAGGTGTCGATAGGCATTTCTGATATAGGTGTCGATAGGCATTTCAGATATAGGTGTCGATAGGCATTTCAGATATAGGTGTCGATAGGCATTTCAGATATAGGTGTCGATAGGCATTTCAGATATAGGTGTCGATAGGCATTTCAGATATAGGTGTCGATAGGCATTTCAGATATAGGTGTCGATAGGCATTTCAGATATAAGTGCCGATAGGCATTTCAGATATAGTTGCCGATTGGCATTTTAAAAATAGGTGCCGATAGGCATTTCAGATATAGAAGCCGATAGGCATTTCAAATATAGGTGCCGATAGGCATTCCGGATATGGTTGCCGATAGGCATTTCAAATATAGGTGCTGATAGGCATTTCAGATGTAGTTTCCGATAGGCATTTCAAAAATAGGTGTCGATAGGCATTTCAGATATAGGTGTCGATAGGCATTTCAGATATAGGTGTCGATAGGCATTTCAGATATAGGTGTCGATAGGCATTTCAGATATAGGTGTCGATAGGCATTTCAGATATAGGTGTCGATAGGCATTTCAGATATAGGTGTCGATAGGCATTTCAGATATAGGTGTCGATAGGCATTTCAGATATAGGTGCCGATAGGCATTTCAGATATAGTTGCCGATTGGCATTTTAAAAATAGGTGCCGATAGGCATTTCAGATATAGAAGCCGATAGGCATTTCAAATATAGGTGCCGATAGGCATTCCAGATATGGTTGCCGATAGGCATTTCAAATATAGGTGCTGATAGGCATTTCAGATGTAGTTTCCGATAGGCATTTCAAAAATAGTTGTCGATAGGCATTTCAGATATAGGTGTCGATAGGCATTTCAGATACAGGTGTCGATAGGCATTTCAGATATAGGTGTCGATAGGCATTTCAGATATAGGTGTCGATAGGCATTTCAGATATAGGTGTCGATAGGCATTTGAGATATAGGTGTCGATAGGCATTTCAGATATAGGTGTCGATAGGCATTTCAGATATAGGTGTCGATAGGCATTTCAGATATAGGTGCCGATAGGCATTTCAGATATAGTTGCCGATTGGCATTTTAAAAATAGGTGCCGATAGGCATTTCAGATATAGAAGCCGATAGGCATTTCAAATATAGGTGCCGATAGGCATTCCAGATATGGTTGCCGATTGGCATTTCAAATATAGGTGCTGATAGGCATTTCAGATGTAGTTTCCGATAGGCATTTCAAAAATAGGTGTCGATAGGCATTTCAGATATAGGTGTCGATAGGCATTTCAGTTATAGGTGTCGATAGGCATTTCAGATATAGGTGTCGATAAGCATCTCAGATATAGGTGTCGATAGGCATTTCAGATATAGGTGTCGATAGGCATTTCAGATATAGGTGTCGATAGGCATTTCAGATATACGTGTCGATAGGCATTTCAGATATAGGTGCCGATAGGCATTTCAGATATAGTTGCTGATTGGCATTTTAAAAATAGGTGCCGATAGGCATTTCAGATATAGAAGCCGATAGGCATTTCAAATATAGGTGCCGATAGGCATTCCAGATATGGTTGCCGATAGGCATTTCAAATATAGGTGCTGATAGGCATTTCAGATGTAGTTTCCGATAGGCATTTCAAAAATAGGTATCGATAGGCATTTCAGATATAGGTGTCGATAGGCATTTCAGATATAGGTGTCGATAGGCATTTCAGATATAGGTGTCGATAGGCATTTCAGATATAGGTGTCGATAGGCATTTCAGATATAGGTGTCGATAGGCATTTCAGATATAGGTGTCGATAGGCATTTCAGATATAGGTGTCGATAGGCATTTCAGATATAGGTGTCGATAGGCATTTCAGATATAGGTGTCGATAGGCATTTCAGATATAGTTGCCGATAGGCATTTCAGATATAGTTGCCGATTGGCATTTTAAAAATAGGTGCCGATAGGCATTTCAGATATAGAAGCCGATAGGCATTTCAAATATTGGTGCCGATAGGCATTCCAGATATGGTTGCCGATAGGCATTTCAAATATAGGTGCTGATAGGCATTTCAGATGTAGTTTCCGATAGGCATTTCAAAAATAGGTGTCGATAGGCATTTCAGATATAGGTGTCGATAGGCATTTCAGATATAGGTGTCGATAGGCATTTCAGATATAGGTGTCGATAGGCATTTCAGATATAGGTGTCGATAGGCATTTCAGATATAGGTGTCGATAGGCATTTGAGATATAGGTGTCGATAGGCATTTCAGATATAGGTGTCGATAGGCATTTCAGATATAGGTGTCGATAGGCATTTCAGATATAGGTGCCGATAGGCATTTCAGATATAGTTGGCGATTGGCATTTTAAAAATAGGAGCCGATGGGCATTTCAGATATAGAAGCCGATAGGCATTTCAAATATACGTGCCGATAGGCATTCCAGATATGGTTGCCGATAGGCATTTCAAATATAGGTGCTGATAGGCATTTCAGATGTAGTTTCCGATAGGCATTTCAAAAATAGGTGTCGATAGGCATTTTAGATATAGGTGTCGATAGGCATTTCAGATATAGGTGTCGATAGGCATTTCAGATATAGGTGTCGTTAGGCATATCAGATATAGGTGTCGATAGGCATTTCAGATATAGGTGTCGATAGGCATTTCAGATATAGGTGTCGATAGGCATTTCAGATATAGGTGTCGATAGGCATTACAGATATAGGTGCCGATAGGCATTTCAGATATAGTTGCCGATTGGCATTTTAAAAATAGGTGCCGATAGGCATTTCAGATATAGAAGCCGATAGGCATTTCAAATATATGTGCCGATAGGCATTCCAGATATGGTTGCCGATAGGCATTTCAAATAAAGGTGCTGATAGGCATTTCAGATGTAGTTTCCGATAGGCATTTCAAAAATAGGTGTCGATAGGCATTTCAGATATAGGTGTCGATAGGCATTTCAGATATAGGTGTCGATAGGCATTTCAGATATAGGTGTCGTTAGGCATATCAGATATAGGTGTCGATAGGCATTTCAGATATAGGTGTCGATAGGCATTTCAGATATAGGTGTCGATAGGCATTTCAGATATAGGTGTCGATAGGCATTTCAGATATAGGTGCCGATAGGCATTTCAGATATAGTTGCCGATTGGCATTTTAAAAATAGGTGCCGATAGGCATTTCAGATATAGAAGCCGATAGGCATTTCAAATATAGGTGCCGATAGGCATTCCAGATATGGTTGCCGATAGGCATTTCAAATATAGGTGCTGATAGGCATTTTAGATGTAGTTTCCGATAGGCATTTCAAAAATAGGTGTCGATAGGCATTTCAGATATAGGTGTCGATAGGCATTTCAGATATAGGTGTCGATAGGCATTTCAGATATAGGTGTCGATAGGCATTTCAGATATAGGTGTCGATAGGCATTTCAGATATAGGTGTCGATAGGCATTTCAGATATAGGTGTCGATAGGCATTTCAGATATAGGTGTCGATAGGCATTTCAGATATAGGTGTCGATAGGCATTTCAGATATAGGTGTCGATAGGCATATCAGATATAGGTGCCGATAGGCATTTCAGATATAGTTGCCGATTGGCATTTTAAAAATAGGTGCCGATAGGCATTTCAGATATAGAAGCCGATAGGCATTTCAAATATAGGTGCCGATAGGCATTCCAGATATGGTTGCCGATTGGCATTTCAAATATAGGTGCTGATAGGCATTTCAGATGTAGTTTCCGATAGGCATTTCAAAAATAGGTGTCGATAGGCATTTCAGATATAGGTGTCGATAGGCATTTCAGATATAGGTGTCGATAGGCATTTCAGATATAGGTGTCGATAGGCATTTCAGATATAGGTGTCGATAGGCATTTCAGATATAGGTGTCGATAGGCATTTCAGATATAGGTGTCGATAGGCATTTCAGATATAGGTGTCGATAGGCATTTCAGATATAGTTGCCGATAGGCATTTCAGATATAGTTGCCGATTGGCATTTTAAAAATAGGTGCCGATAGGCATTTCAGATATAGAAGCCGATAGGCATTTCAAATATTGGTGCCGATAGGCATTCCAGATAAGGTTGCCGATAGGCATTTCAAATATAGGTGCTGATAGGCATTTCAGATGTAGTTTCCGATAGGCATTTCAAAAATAGGTGTCGATAGGCATTTCAGATATAGGTGTCGATAGGCATTTCAGATATAGGTGTCGATAGGCATTTCAGATATAGGTGTCGATAGGCATTTCAGATATAGGTGTCGATAGGCATTTCAGATATAGGTGTCGATAGGCATTTGAGATATAGGTGTCGATAGGCATTTCAGATATAGGTGTCGATAGGCATTTCAGATATAGGTGTCGATAGGCATTTCAGATATAGGTGCCGATAGGCATTTCAGATATAGTTGGCGATTGGCATTTTAAAAATAGGAGCCGATGGGCATTTCAGATATAGAAGCCGATAGGCATTTCAAATATACGTGCCGATAGGCATTCCAGATATGGTTGCCGATAGGCATTTCAAATATAGGTGCTGATAGGCATTTCAGATGTAGTTTCCGATAGGCATTTCAAAAATAGGTGTCGATAGGCATTTCAGATATAGGTGTCGATAGGCATTTCAGATATAGGTGTCGATAGGCATTTCAGATATAGGTGTCGTTAGGCATATCAGATATAGGTGTCGATAGGCATTTCAGATATAGGTGTCGATAGGCATTTCAGATATAGGTGTCGATAGGCATTTCAGATATAGGTGTCGATAGGCATTACAGATATAGGTGCCGATAGGCATTTCAGATATAGTTGCCGATTGGCATTTTAAAAATAGGTGCCGATAGGCATTTCAGATATAGAAGCCGATAGGCATTTCAAATATATGTGCCGATAGGCATTCCAGATATGGTTGCCGATAGGCATTTCAAATAAAGGTGCTGATAGGCATTTCAGATGTAGTTTCCGATAGGCAGTTCAAAAATAGGTGTCGATAGGCATTTCAGATATAGGTGTCGATAGGCATTTCAGATATAGGTGTCGATAGGCATTTCAGATATAGGTGTCGTTAGGCATATCAGATATAGGTGTCGATAGGCATTTCAGATATAGGTGTCGATAGGCATTTCAGATATAGGTGCCGATAGGCATTTCAGATATAGTTGGCGATTGGCATTTTAAAAATAGGAGCCGATGGGCATTTTAGATATAGAAGCCGATAGGCATTTCAAATATACGTGCCGATAGGCATTCCAGATATGGTTGCCGATAGGCATTTCAAATATAGGTGCTGATAGGCATTTCAGATGTAGTTTCCGATAGGCATTTCAAAAATAGGTGTCGATAGGCATTTCAGATATAGGTGTCGATAGGCATTTCAGATATAGGTGTCGATAGGCATTTCAGATATAGGTGTCGTTAGGCATATCAGATATAGGTGTCGATAGGCATTTCAGATATAGGTGTCGATAGGCATTTCAGATATAGGTGCCGATAGGCATTTCAGATATAGTTGCCGATTGGCATTTTAAAAATAGGTGCCGATAGGCATTTCAGATATAGAAGCCGATAGGCATTTCAAATATAGGTGCCGATAGGCATTCCAGATATGGTTGCCGATAGGCATTTCAAATAAAGGTGCTGATAGGCATTTCAGATGTAGTTTCCGATAGGCATTTCAAAAATAGGTGTCGATAGGCATTTCAGATATAGGTGTCGATAGGCATTTCAGATATAGGTGTCGATAGGCATTTCAGATATAGGTGTCGATAGGCATTTCAGATATAGGTGTCGATAGGCATTTCAGATATAGGTGTCGATAGGCACTTCAGATATAGGTGTCGATAGGCATTTCAGATATAGGTGTCGATAGGCATTTCAGATATAGTTGCCGATAGGCATTTCAGATATAGTTGCCGATTGGCATTTTAAAAATAGGTGCCGATAGGCATTTCAGATATAGAAGCCGATAGGCATTTCAAATATAGGTGCCGATAGGCATTCCAGATATGGTTGCCGATAGGCATTTCAAATATAGGTGCTGATAGGCATTTCAGATGTAGTTTCCGATAGGGATTTCAGATATAGGTGTCGATAGGCATTTGAGATATAGGTGTCGATAGGCATTTCAGATATAGGTGTCGATAGGCATTTCAGATATAGGTGTCGATAGGCATTTCAGATATAGGTGCCGATAGGCATTTCAGATATAGTTGCCGATTGGCATTTTAAAAATAGGTGCCGATAGGCATTTCAGATATAGAAGCCGATAGGCATTTCGAATATAGGTGCCGATAGGCATTCCAGATATGGTTGCCGATTGGCATTTCAAATATAGGTGCTGATAGGCATTTCAGATGTAGTTTCCGATAGGCATTTCAAAAATAGGTGTCGATAGGCATTTCAGATATAGGTGTCGATAGGCATTTCAGATATAGGTGTCGATAGGCATTTCAGATATAGGTGTCGATAGGCATTTCAGATATAGGTGTCGATAGGCATTTCAGATATAGGTGTCGATAGGCATTTCAGATATAGGTGTCGATAGGCATTTCAGATATAGGTGTCGATAGGCATTTCAGATATAGGTGCCGATAGGCATTTCAGATATAGTTGGCGATTGGCATTTTAAAAATAGGTGCCGATGGGCATTTCAGATATAGAAGCCGATAGGCATTTCAAATATAGGTGCCGATAGGCATTCCAGATATGGTTGCCGATAGGCATTTCAAATATAGGTGCTGATAGGCATTTCAGATGTAGTTTCCGATAGGCATTTCAAAAATAGGTGTCGATAGGCATTTCAGATATAGGTGTCGATAGGCATTTCAGATATAGGTGTCGATAGGCATTTCAGATATAGGTGTTGTTAGGCATATCAGATATAGGTGTCGATAGGCATTTCAGATATAGGTGTCGATAGGCATTTCAGATATAGGTGTCGATAGGCATTTCAGATATAGGTGTCGATAGGCATTTCAGATATAGGTGCCGATAGGCATTTCAGATATAGTTGCCGATTGGCATTTTAAAAATAGGTGCCGATAGGCATTTCAGATATAGAAGCCGATAGGCATTTCAAATATATGTGCCGATAGACATTCCAGATATGGTTGCCGATAGGCATTTCAAATAAAGGTGCTGATAGGCATTTCAGATGTAGTTTCCGATAGGCATTTCAAAAATAGGTGTCGATAGGCATTTCAGATATAGGTGTCGATAGGCATTTCAGATATAGGTGTCGATAGGCATTTCAGATATAGGTGTCGATAGGCATTTCAGATATAGGTGTCGATAGGCATTTCAGATATAGGTGTCCGATAGGCATTTCAGATATAGGTGTCGATAGGCATTTCAGATATAGGTGTCGATAGGCATTTCAGATATAGGTGTCGATAGGCATTTCAGATATAGGTGTCGATAGGCATTTCAGATATAGGTGTCGATAGGCATTTCAGATATAGGTGTCGATAGGCATTTCAGATATAGGTGCCGATAGGCATTTCAGATATAGTTGCCGATTGGCATTTTAAAAATAGGTGCCGATAGGCATTTCAGATATAGAAGCCGATAGGCATTTCAAATATAGGCGCCGATAGGCATGTCCAGATATGGTTGCCGATAGGCATTTCAAATATAGGTGCTGATAGGCATTTCAGATGTAGTTTCCGATAGGCATTTCAAAAATAGGTGTCGATAGGCACTTCAGATATAGGTGTCGATAGGCATTTCAGATATAGGTGTCGATAGGCATTTCAGATATAGGTGTCGATAGGCATTTCAGATATAGGTGTCGATAGGCATTTCAGATATAGGTGTCGATAGGCATTTCAGATATAGGTGTCGATAGGCATTTCAGATATAGGTGTCGATAGGCATTTCAGATATAGGTGCCGATAGGCATTTCAGATATAGTTGCCGATTGGCATTTTAAAAATAGGTGCCGATAGGCATTTTAGATATAGAAGCCGATAGGCATTTCAAATATAGGTGCCGATAGGCATTCCAGATATGGTTGCCGATAGGCATTTCAAATATAGGTGCTGATAGGCATTTCAGATGTAGTTTCCGATAGGCATTTCAAAAATAGGTGTCGATAGGCATTTCAGATATAGGTGTCGCTAGGCATTTCAGATATAGGTGTCGATAGGCATTTCAGATATAGGTGTCGATAGGCATTTCAGATATAGGTGTCGATAGGCAAGTCAGATATAGGTGTCGATAGGCATTTCAGATATAGGTGTCGATAGGCATTTCAGATATAGGTGTCGATAGGCATTTCAGAAATAGGTGTCGATAGGCATTTCAGATATAGGTGTCGATAGGCATTTCAGATATAGGTGCCGATAGGCATTTCAGATATAGTTGCCGATTGGCATTTTAAAAATAGGTGCCGATAGGCATTTCAGATATAGAAGCCGATAGGCATTTCAAATATAGGTGCCGATAGGCATTCCAGATATGGTTGCCGATAGGCATTTCAAATATAGGTGCTGATAGGCATTTCAGATGTAGTTTCCGATAGGCATTTCAAAAATAGGTGTCGATAGGCATTTCAGATATAGGTGTCGATAGGCATTTCAGATATAGGTGTCGATAGGCATTTCAGATATAGGTGTCGATAGGCATTTCAGATATAGGTGTCGATAGGCAATTCAGATATAGGTGTCGATAGGCATTTGAGATATATGTGTCGATAGGCATTTCAGATATAGGTGTCGATAGGCATTTCAGATATAGGTGTCGATAGGCATTTCAGATATAGGTGCCGATAGGCATTTCAGATATAGTTGCCGATTGGCATTTTAAAAATAGGTGCCGATAGGCATTTCAGATATAGAAGCCGATAGGCATTTCAAATATAGGTGCCGATAGGCATTCCAGATATGGTTGCCGATTGGCATTTCAAATATAGGTGCTGATAGGCATTTCAGATGTAGTTTCCGATAGGCATTTCAAAAATAGGTGTCGATAGGCATTTCAGATATACGTGTCGATAGGCATTTCAGATATAGGTGTCGATAGGCATTTCAGATATAGGTGTCGATAGGCATTTCAGATATAGGTGTCGATAGGCATTTCAGATATAGGTGTCGTTAGGCATATCAGATATAGGTGTCGATAGGCATTTCAGATATAGGTGTCGATAGGCATTTCAGATATAGGTGCCGATAGGCATTTCAGATATAGTTGCCGATTGGCATTTTAAAAATAGGTGCCGATAGGCATTTCAGATATAGAAGCCGATAGGCATTTCAAATATAGGTGCCGATAGGCATTCCAGATATGGTTGCCGATAGGCATTTCAAATAAAGGTGCTGATAGGCATTTCAGATGTAGTTTCCGATAGGCATTTCAAAAATAGGTGTCGATAGGCATTTCAGATATAGGTGTCGATAGGCATTTCAGATATAGGTGTCGATAGGCATTTCAGATATAGGTGTCGATAGGCATTTCAGATATAGGTGTCGATAGGCATTTCAGATATAGGTGTCGATAGGCACTTCAGATATAGGTGTCGATAGGCATTTCAGATATAGGTGTCGATAGGCATTACAGATATAGGTGCCGATAGGCATTTTAGATATAGTTGCCGATTGGCATTTTAAAAATAGGTGCCGATAGGCATTTCAGATATAGAAGCCGATAGGCATTTCAAATATAGGTGCCGATAGGCATTCCAGATATGGTTGCCGATTGGCATTTCAAATATAGGTGCTGATAGGCATTTCAGATGTAGTTTCCGATAGGCATTTCAAAAATAGGTGTCGATAGGCATTTCAGATATAGGTGTCGATAGGCATTTCAGATATAGGTGTCGATAGGCATTTCAGATATAGGTGTCGATAGGCATTTCAGATATAGGTGTCGATACGCATTTCAGATATAGGTGTCGATAGGCATTTCAGATATAGGTGTCGATAGGCATTTCAGATATAGGTGTCGATAGGCATTTCAGATATAGTTGCCGATAGGCATTTCAGATATAGTTGCCGATTGGCATTTTAAAAATAGGTGCCGATAGGCATTTCAGATATAGAAGCCGATAGGCATTTCAAATATAGGTGCCGATAGGCATTCCAGATATGGTTGCCGATAGGCATTTCAAATATAGGTGCTGATAGGCATTTCAGATGTAGTTTCCGATAGGGATTTCAGATATAGGTGTCGATAGGCATTTGAGATATAGGTGTCGATAGGCATTTCAGATATAGGTGTCGATAGGCATTTCAGATATAGGTGTCGATAGGCATTTCAGATATAGGTGCCGATAGGCATTTCAGATATAGTTGCCGATTGGCATTTTAAAAATAGGTGCCGATAGGCATTTCAGATATAGAAGCCGATAGGCATTTCGAATATAGGTGCCGATAGGCATTCCAGATATGGTTGCCGATTGGCATTTCAAATATAGGTGCTGATAGGCATTTCAGATGTAGTTTCCGATAGGCATTTCAAAAATAGGTGTCGATAGGCATTTCAGATATAGGTGTCGATAGGCATTTCAGATATAGGTGTCGATAGGCATTTCAGATATAGGTGTCGATAGGCATTTCAGATATAGGTGTCGATAGGCATTTCAGATATAGGTGTCGATAGGCATTTCAGATATAGGTGTCGATAGGCATTTCAGATATAGGTGTCGATAGGCATTTCAGATATAGGTGCCGATAGGCATTTCAGATATAGTTGGCGATTGGCATTTTAAAAATAGGTGCCGATGGGCATTTCAGATATAGAAGCCGATAGGCATTTCAAATATAGGTGCCGATAGGCATTCCAGATATGGTTGCCGATAGGCATTTCAAATATAGGTGCTGATAGGCATTTCAGATGTAGTTTCCGATAGGCATTTCAAAAATAGGTGTCGATAGGCATTTCAGATATAGGTGTCGATAGGCATTTCAGATATAGG